>BQNB010002757.1:89767-121353 GCA_026074375.1 Tanacetum coccineum
GATGCTTTTTTGTGGAAAAGGTCATCTTCTCACACTTATCCATCAAATAACTAGGTAATGTTTCTCTCACTATTCTGTATAAAGTGTTATTAAGATCACTATTGATTACATACTTGGGAATCCTGCGAATGGTGACGTTCTTAACGGGGACTTCCTCATCTGTCTGGATGGTCAACAGATTCTTGACCTTAAATATCATGAAAAAAACAGAGAGTCCAATTAAATACTTGAAAGATCAACACTATAAATATACGCATCATTTATGTTTTTTGTTATGGGTAACCAACTTTGTTTAGCAATTTCAAAAAGGCTCAAGCTTTCAAAAAGCTCCCATTAAGGGTAATCAATTTTTTTAACAGAAAAAGTTAGTAAGTTTTGAGTCTTTTTGTGATTGGATACAAACTTAGTTACTAGAATAGAAATTAGACCAAAGTATATTTCCTATTTATGCAATAAGCCCTGTTGTTGGTATCATGGAAGAGTACAATAACAATACCAGAATAAGTCCAATGATATTTGTAGGTTGTTCATAGTAGACAGGTATTCTGCTATGTCCTTTCTCCAAAATTACATTCATCAAATCTCTGTAGCATGACAATAAACAATATATAATCACAAGGGTTCCAACTTCCAATTATGGAAAAGTAAGATTCTTTTTTATATCAGAAAAATGATTTTGCACCTGTCAAGTTTGGCATTAATATCAATCGTAAAGGTATCTGAAATAGGAGTCATGGCATCACTGGCTGTCTTGTCTGAGAGTTCAAGTGCTCCTGCAATAATTGTTGTCTCATCGTGCGTTAATTCTCCACCTTTTCCAGCCTATTTCCAAGAATACAATTTTTTTTAACAGATAGTAAAAGCTAAACACAAGGGATCTAAAGTAGCTGAAACTTACAAGACATAATGACATATACATACCTCGTTCCCGTGAAAATTAACAAGTGTTTTCAATTCAGCTCTTCGAAATAGGGCAACGTGTTCATGACCCAGCAGATGGTCTAGTAGCTGAAAATTAACAAGTGTTTTCAATTTAGCTGTGCGGAAAATACATAGTCAAAGATACACGAATTCCAACAATGCTTGACTACTTTTGTAGAAGAGATAAAAAGTTATTCAGTTAATACTTTGATAAACATACTGAATCACCTTGCTTATAGGATATGCAACCGGAAAACAAATGCAAACAAGGACACGCACAAATGGAGACACAGCAGCACCAATTGCCAACCCATGCCTTGCACAAACAGATTGTGGTATGATCTGCAATTGGAAGTACATAGCATTCAGTGAGTCATATAATCTATGTGTTCCTTTGACTAACTAAACAATGTTAGTTTGACCTAAAAAACACAAAATAAAAAAAATAAAATAATAAAAAAAACATAAACTAAAAAATAAAATAAAAAAAAACCTACTAAAAATAAAAACAATTTTTTTAATAAAAAAATAACTAAATAAACACAAAATAAACCAAAACCCACCCTCTCCCCCCCACCCCAACACCCCCCCCCACCCTCAAAACCCTCCACCCACCGCCATTCAGCCAACCCGCCCCCCCCCACCTCCAACAACCCCCCACCACCACCCCACCACCCCCCCCCCCTCCACCCCCCCCCCACCCCACACCACCACCACACCTCCAACGCAACCACTCACACACAACACCCCCCCCCCGCCACCCCACCCCCCCAACCCCCCTCCGCCCAACAACCCCACCCCCCCCCCCCCTCAACACCCCCTACCCCCCCACCACCACACCCATCTACCCGCACCACCCCAACCCCCCAACAACCCCCCCCACCCAACCAACCCCCTCACCCACACCCCCACCCACCCCACCCGCACCTTCACTACCCCACCCCCCACCCCCCCACTAACCACCACCCCCACCAACACACCACCACTCACCACTCCAACCCTCCCACCCACCACCTACCTCCCAAACTCTCACCCCCCCCCCACCACCCCCCCACCCCCTACCCCCCCTCACACCCCCCCCCCACTCGAGCCTCCCACAGCTACCCATCACCCTACAAACCCCCCCCTCACCTCACCCCCACCCCCACGCACCACACGCAACCCCCACACCCCCGACCCCACCGAACCCACGCTCCCCCCACCAACCACCCCACCCCCCCCCACACCCACGCTCCACAACCCCCACAACCCCTCCTCCCACCCACCAACCCCACCCACCCACTCACCCCCCCCCCTCCACCCACCCCCCCCCACCCCCCTCACACTACACACACCTAAACCCACACCGCTTCCACCAAATACCCCCTACCCCTCCCCCCCCCCCCCACACACCCCCGACCCCCCCCCCACCCACCCCCCCCCCCCACCCCCCAACCTCCCCTCCCCCACCCCGCCCCCTACCCCACCAGCAGCCACACCATAACCCCCCACCCCACCCCAGCCACCAACCACCCCCACACCTCTAACCCACCCCACCAACCCCCAACGCTCTACACCCCACCAACCCACAACCCCACACCCCCCCAACCTTTCCCACCCCACCCACCGCCCACCAACACACACCTACCGCCCCCACCACATCCCACCCCCCCACCCCACACCCCACCACACTACCCCAAACCCCACCACAACCTCCCACCCCCCCACACACACCCCCGCTCACCACTCTCCACCGCACGCCACCACCCCCCCCCACACCCCCACCCCCACCCCCACCCCACACCCCCCCTACACCCTCCCCCACCCGTCCCCACCCCCCCACCCAACCCCCCCATCCCCCCCCCCCCCTCCCCCTCCCCCCTCCCCCCCACTCACCCTCAACCCCCCCCACACCCCCCACACCCCAATCCCCCCCCCCCACGCACACCCCCCCACACCACCCCCCCCACCCACCACCCCCAACCCCACCAATACTACCCCGCCACCCCCCCCACCCCCCCCCTCACCACCCCCCCACCCCCACCCCCCCCATCACAACCCCCCCCCCCCACCCCAACCACCCCCCTCCCCCACCCCCACCCACCCCCCCAACTACCAACCCCCCCACAACCACCCACCCTCACCACCCCGCCACCCCCCAACCTCGCCCCTCACCCCCCCCCCCCCGCCAACCCCCCACCCCCCTCCCCCCCCCACCACACCCCCACCACACCCCTCACCACCTAAACCACCAACCCCCCTCCCTCCCTCCCAGCCCAACCTCCGCCCCGCCCCACATCCCCCCCCACTCCCACCACCCCCACCCACCCACCTCCGCCCCCCCCCCCCCCACCCACCCCCCCCGCCACCCCCCACACCACCACTCCCCCCCGCCCACCCGCCCACACCTCCACCCCCAAAACCAAACCTCCACCCACTACCCTCCCCCCCACCTCGCCCCTCCCACCCCCCCCCACCCACCACCCCCAACCCCCCACACCCACCCCTTCTACAACCCCCCACACCCCCCCACACCCACCCCCCCACCTACAACCCACACACACCCCCCCCTCCCCCCAACACCCACCCCCCAACAACCCCCCCCACCACCACCACCGCCTACCCCCACCCCCACCCTCCCAATCCCCCCCCACACCCCCCAAAACCCCCCTACCCCCACCCCGACCCCCCACCCCCACCACACCTCACCCCACCCACCCCCCCCCACCACAACCCCCCCCACACACCCCCTACACCACCACCCCACCCCCCCCCCCCCCACTCCCGCCACCACACCAACCCCCACACCACGACCCCAACGACCACCCAAGCTCACCCCACCAACACCCCCCAACCCGACCCCCCCCCACCACCACCCATCTCACACCCCCACCACCCCCACCCCGCCCCCCCACACCTCACCCTACCCCCAGACCATCCCCATCCCCCCCCCACGCCCCACCCCCCAACACCACGCCACATACGCCCCCCCACCCCCCAAACCCACCCGCCCTGGCCACTGCCGACCCCCCAACAAACCCACATCCCAGACACTAACATCACACCAACCACCCCCCACTCACACCCACCCACACACGCCCCACCCCCCCCCGCCCCAGTCCACACCCACCCCACCCCCACCACCCCCCCCCCCCCATCCCCCCACCCACCCCCCCTCAACCACCCCTCCACCCCCACGCACCCATCACACCCAAACCCACCTCACCTCCCACACCCCAACCACCCCCACCCGACCACCTCCTCCCTCAAGCCTCTCCCCCCCACAACAACAACCCCCCCCCACCAGCAACCACCCCAACCACACCCCCCCACACTACCCCCACCCCCCACCACCCCCACACCACCCTCCACCCCCAACCCACCACTACCCCCTTCCACTTACACACCCCCCCCCACACCACCTCCCCCTCACCACCACAAACCCCCCCCTCCACTACACACACCGCCCACACTACCTCCACACCAAAACCCCACCTCCAAAACACACCCCCATCACACCCCCACCCCCACACCAGCCCCCCCACCACTCCCACCCCACTCACCCCTCCCAACCCGCCGTCCACCCACACCCACCACCCCCACAACTACCCTCCCAACCCCACCACATACAACCACAACACCCCCCCACACACACCCTCATAACACCACAAACCAACCCACCAACCCTACCCCCCCACACCCCCCCCTACCGCCAACACCACCCACCCACCCCACCACCTCCCCCACACCCCCCCCGACCCCCAAACCCCACCAACCACACACCCCCACACCCCCCACCCACCCCCCCATCCACCCCACCACCACCACACCTCCTCGACAACACCCAACGCCACCATCCCCACACCCCCCCCAACCCCACCCCCCAACCCCCCCACCCACCACCCCCACCACACCCCACACAACCCACACCACCCCCACACCACTCACCACACCCCCACCTAAAACTCCCCCCCCACCCACCCCCCTACAGACCCACACCCCCACCACCACCCCCCGCCCCTTCCCCACCCAACCCCCACACCCACCTTCCCCACACGTCCCTACCCCACCCCCCCCCCACCGCCCCCACATCACACCCCACCCCCCAACCCCACACCCGCGAACCCAGCACTCTCCCCCCACCCCCACCAAACCACGCCACCACCTCACCCCCCCCATCACACCCCACCAACACCCACCCCACACGCCACCCACAATCCACAGACCAACACAACCACTGACACCACCCAAACCACACTACCCACCCACCCTACCCCACCCCCTCCAAAACCCCACAACCCACCAACGACCTCACACACGCACACCCTGCCCTACCAAACCCCTACCCCCCCCCCACCCCCCACTCAACCCCCCACCGACCCCACCACCCTTCCCCCACACCACCCATCACCACCCACAGCCCCACCCACCACCACACCACGCCCACCCTGACCCCCAACCCCCCCCAACCCCCTCCACCAAGCCAAACCCACCCCGCGCACTAACCCCCGGCCCCCCACTCCCCACCCCCCCGCACCCCCACCCCCCCTACCCCCCCAACCCCCCGCCACCCACCCAGCCACCCCCCATCCAACCAACTCACTCTCCACCTCCGACCCACCCCCCCACCCAATAACACCCCCCCACCCACCACCGCCCTCACCCCCCCAACCCACTCCCCCACACCCTCACACAACTCACGACCCCCCCCACCCACCCTACCCCCCCAACCCCCACGACCCACCCCCCACCCCTCCCACCCATCTAACACCACCCCCCACCCACCACACCCCCCACCCCCCCCACCCAACACCACCTTGACACACCCCCCCACACAACCCCAACCTCCACCACCACCACACCCGCCCACACCCCGCCCACCCATCCCCCAAACTCCCGCCCCACCCCCCCCGCCCTCCCCCAAGCGCCCCACCCTCCCACACACTAAAACCCCCCACCACACCACCCCCTAATTATACACACCACCCCCACCACCCCCCCAACCCCCCACACCCCACGCCCCACCCCGACCCCAACCCACACCCCACAACACCCACCACCCCCCCCCACTCCCCCAAAACAACCCCACCCCCCCCACTCCCACACCCCCCCCAGCACCCCCAGCGCCAACCGCACCCACCACCCGCCCACCCACCCACACCCCCCCACTTCCCCCCCACCCCCTCCACCCCCCCACCCTACAACTCCACACCACCCACTACTCCCCCCCCACCCCCCCTCTCCGCAACCCCCCACCCTATCCACCGCACAACACCCCACCCAACCACCCCCCACCCCCACCAGAACAACGCACCAACTCACCCCCCCACCCATCCCCAACATCCCCACCACCCCCCCCAACCAACCCCCTCCGCCACACCACTCCCCCCTACCCACCTCCACCACCCTACCCCGACCCCCCCGCACAACCCCCCCCAATTAACAAACCACACCAACCACCCCACCTAACCCTCCACCATAACACACCTCCAAGAACAAAGACACCAACCAGCCAACACACCCACCCCCAACCCCACCACACCAACCACCACCCCCCAAACCCCCACCCTACGCACACAAGACCACCCCCGAACACTCCCGTACCACACTCACACTCCCGCCGAAAACACCGCAGCTCACACCAACCGCCGACTACCCCACCAAGACCCACCACCCCAACACCCACACACGACCCCCACAACCCAACCGCCGCCCCAACCTCCCGGCCACACCCACACACCCTCCCCCCCCTGACCACCCCACTCCCACCCACTACCACCAAACCCAGGCCCCCACCCCCAAACCCACCCCCCCCCAAACCACCGCTTACACCCCCACCACCACCCACCCCACACCACCCCCAACACACCACCACGCACACACGACACGCAACCCGCAACATACCTACCCCAACCCCTCACCCGACCCACCCACATAACCCCACCACCCCCACACCACCGCCCCCACCACATCAGCCCACCCGCACCCTCCACCCCAAAAACCCCTCACACCACAGCCCAACACTCCAACCCACAACACACTAACCACCTCCCTACCACCCCACTCCCCCCCCCCCTCGCCAACCCCCCCCACACCTCAAACAGCCCCCGCAACCCCCCCCGCACACCCCCAACCACCCCCCCCACAACCACCCACCCACACACCCCACAACCCGCCCCAACCCCCCACCCACCCCCACACCACCCCACAAATACCCACCACTACACATCACCCCCTACCACCCTCCCCCCCCACACCACCCACCCCCCCCCCACCCCACCTCCACCCCCGCCACACACCTCCCCAACCCACCACACACCCCCCACCGACCCACCTACCCACAGCCAACCCAACAAACAACCCCCCCACTCCCACCCCACCCAACCCACCCAAACCACCCCCACGCCCCTCCACACCCCTCACCACCCCCACCACCCACACAACCCCGCCCCAACCCCCACCCAGCACTCCACCCCCAAACACCCCACACCCACCCCACCCAACACCACCAACACCACCACCCCCCAACCCCAACCCACACCCACCCACCACCCCCCCAACCCCACACCACAACAACCCCCACCCACACCCCACCCAACCCCCCCCAACCTACCCCCCCCAGCACCCCCACCCCACACCCCCAACAACCCCCACCTCCCGTCCGTAACCCACTACACCCCCAAAACCCCCCAACACCCCCCCACCACACCACAACCTCCACCCCACCCCCCCACACCCCAACCCCATTACCCTCCCCCCCCAAGCACCCCCACCGCCCACCACCCTCCACTCCCACCCACTACCACACACCCACAACCACCCACCCAAACCACAATAAACGAACACCCCACCACCCCCCCACACACACCCCCACACCCCCGCCCGCCAAACCACCCACCCCAGCCCCCCCCACCAACCACACCACACCCCAACAACCCCCTACCCCCCCCTAACCCCCCACATCACCACGCCCCCCAACCCCCACCACCGCCCACCCCACCCCACCCCCCCACCACCACCTCCCCACACCACACCCCCACCCCAAACACCCCACCCCCACCACCCCACCCCACACCCCCACACAACCAACCCCAAACCCCCGAACCAGCCCCCAAAACCCCCCACCCACCGACCCACACACAAACACCGGGCCCTCCCCCACTCCACCTACCCACACCCCACCCCCCCCTCACACCACACGTCACCCCCACACACCCACCCCCGAATCCACCCAACCCCCCACACCCCACCCCCACCCCCCCCAATCTCCAAACCACCACACACCAACTCTCCACCCCGCCCACCACAACCCGCACCCACTCCCCACCAACACCCCACCACAAAGCGACCCCCACCACCTGCCACACGCGCCCCACCTCTCCCCACCACACCCACAACACAATACCACACCTACACCCACCCGCCCCACAGACCGCTTCGTCCGACCACCACCACCTCCCCGCCCCCACCCCCCCCCCACCATACTCTCCCCCACTACAGACCCTCCCCCACCCCCACTCCTCCCACACCTCCCACCACCCCACAATCGAACCCATCCCCACCACACCCAGCCCCCACCCCCACAAACACCCCCACCTCTCCCACCCACCCCCACCCATCACCCCTACACTACCCCTCCCACCCACACACCACCCCTCCCACACCGCCCCCATACCAAACCGCGAACTCCACCCCCCTCGCACCCCCAAAACACCCACACACACATTCACACACCGCCCACAACACACACCTAGTCCACCCCACTACCCGACCGCCCCCACCCCCACGACCCCCCTCCCCCACCCCCCTAACACCCACGCACCAACCCCACCCCCCCACCGCCACACCCCCCCCACGCACCACCACCCTACACCCCCCCGACCGCCCCTGCCCCCACACCCCCACCTAGAAAAACCAAACCCACCTCACCAGCCCCAACCACCTACCACACCCACACACACCCCCAAACCACCCCCCCCCTATCACCCCACCCTCCCCCCACCCCCCACCAGCTCCCCCACACCACCCCAAAGACACAAACACCCCCCAACCCCCATACCTTACAACTGGCCCACCCCCCCCCGCCACCCCACCACCTACCCTCCCAACTCCCACACTCTTCACCGCACCCAAAACCCCCCCCACTACACAACACCCCAAACCCTAACCCCAACACCAAACACCAAACCTCCCTCACAACACCCCCAGCCCCCCCTCACCCACCCCTACACCGACCGCCCCCCCCCCCCAACAACAAACCTACAACGCCCACAACCACCCCACCACAACTCACCCCACCCCCCCCTACCCCCTACCACACCTTCTCGACCTCCACACCACACACCAACCCCCCCCCGCAACCCACCCCAAGACCACACCACCCACCTTCCCCACCAACCCACCCAACAACCCACACAACCAACCACCGCACCAACCCCCACAACTCCCACACCCCACACACCCACCCCTCACAACACCACCACCCCCACCACCCAACCCCCCCCCACCACCCCACAACCACTAGCCGCGCACCCAACAACACCCCCCCTCCTCCCCTCACCAAACTCCCCACCCCCCACACCCCACCCCAAACAACCACCCTCCACCCACCCACCCCCCAACGAAAACAACACAAGCCAACCCCCGAACCCCCCCCCCCCCAACCAACAATGGAACCACCAACCCCCCACCCCCCCCACACCCAAGCCCCACCACACACACCACACTCCAACCAACACACCTCCACTTCACCCCTCACACGCCAAGCCCAACCACACCCCGCCGCCTCCCCCACAAAACCCACCACCCCAACGCCCCACCCACACCCCACCCCCACACCAACACCTAATACCACTCCCCCTCCCCCCACCCCCCACCCCCTACCCCCCCACTAACTCACCTTCCCACACACCATCACCTCCCCCCCCCACCACCCACCAACCCAACGCGAACCACCCACAACCCCACCCCCCACCCCCAACACCAACAGCACCACCACCCCACCCCAACACCCCCCCCTACACTCCAGCTACACCCCCCCCCCACCACACAGCACCCCCAAGCCATCCCCCAACACTACACAACCACACAACCCAACAACCACACCACCCATCACCCACACCCCACACCCAATCCCAACACCCCCTCACCCCACCCCCCCACCCATACCCACCAGCCTCCACCACCACCCCACCCGCTACCCCCACCTACCCCACCTCCACCTGCGCCCACTAACCACCCCCAAACCCCCCCACACCCACTCCACCACCACCACGAAACCCCCACCCCAACCCCACCCCACCCCACACCCACACCCTCCCCCACACAAACCACCCACACCCCCACCACCACCCCCACACAACCCACCGCCACGTCCCCCCCCACCCACCCCAACCACCCTCTACCAAAAACCAACCAGCCAAACCCAAACCCAACACGAACACACCACCCCACCACGCCTCCACCCCCCCCACCCCACCCACCCCCACCTCCCTAATCCCGCCCATACACCCCGCACCCCCTCTCCCCCCCCCCCCCACACCAAACCCCCCCCCACCACAACCCCAAACCCCACAACCCACCTACCCCCTACCTTAAATCACCAACACACACATCCCCCCCTCGCCCAACACCTAAACCAGCCCAGCCCCCCCCACCACCCCCACAACCCACAAACACCACACCACACCCCCCCCCCCTCCCACACCCCCACCACACTCCACACCACCCACACCCCAGCCACTTAAGCTAACAACCAGAAACCCCTAAGCATAAAGGCTATGCACCCGAAAACCAACATGAAACAAGGAACACGCACCAATGGAGACACAGTCAGCACCAATTGCCACCCAGCCTAGCACAACCATATAGGAGGAATGAACAGCAATTGGAAGTACATAGCATTCAGTGAGTCATATAATCTATGTGTTCCTTTGACTAACTAAACAATGTTAGTTTGACCGAAAGCATTAAATACAGCATAGACTGTTACTTACCTCACCAAACAGGAGTATCAATGTCACTGAAATAAGAATAGCACCCCAAGCTGTGACCAGACTGTCCAGGAAAATCGGAAGAGCCTGAGAAAGATGATAACCAATCCAAACTTGAAACGATCCTATAATAAATTGCTTAAAATGAATATAAATGAAAAATACCTCCATTGCGGCCGCATTGCAAATAAGGAGTGTGCACAGCAACAGATGCTGCCTTTTGACCACGGGTAGTATCTTCTCTGTTGGGAGAAAAGAATTAGGAGTATTGACATACGAAGCACGTAAAAAAAAAACTTAAAACAGACAGAAGCCTGAGTGGAACATGCAACATCATATTATTTATGTATTCTGGCTTTGAGCAAGAACAAATAAGCATTATGAAAATTAATATGAATCTAAACCTATAAACATCTCCTAGAAAGAGTTGAAAGGAAACAAAGACCAATATGCACCAATAAAATTATCCCTTACGCACTAATATAGATGTTTCACTTTCTAGCAAAAGCTCATAAAAACATGAGCAGTAGTAAAAAGGTGATAGCGTTTCCAGGACAATAGAACACCCGGCAAGCACATCATAATAACAAAAATAGCGCTAGCTCCTAAAATGGAGGAGAAAAGTTAAGCTGGTTGAGCAAGTGATTGAACAGGTCAGTCAGCATTGGCACATAATGGCCCATCGGGTCACCATGTGTGGTTAAAAGCAACTCCCGGAAAAACTCATAAGGGTTGATCTTCCAAGGAAAGCATTATATGAGTTCACCTTATAGAAATTTGATTCTCCTCAATCAGGCCTCTTGCCCGAACTCCCATTCGCTAATGTCATTTAAAACCCCCGAACAATTTCCACCAACTTTTTCCAGCCCAATATAAGGGGGAGTTTGGCATGCGTAAGTATTGTAGGAGTGGACATTCACTGAAAAGCTAACAGGTGCATATTTGTTCAATTAGGTTGAAGAAGAACGTGCTAAGGTGTTGAAGAAAAAGGGGAAACAGTGAACAAAGAAGAAACCAAGAGTATCTGCATAATAAGTGAAGAATTTCCACACGCTAGAGTGGAAAAGTTCCTTGGGACAGAAAAGAGACAAGAGAACAGGCATTACATGTGAAAGTTTTTCCTACACGTTACACCGTTAATGTTTCTCTGAGATGCTGAGGTTTCCATAAGTCATGCTGACATCAATGCATTAACAGAAGGAATGGCATAACGTGGGAAGAATTTTCACACGTTTGAACTTTTACAGAAGAAAAAAAACAGAAAAATATATTGTAACGTATGTTGTAAATCCACACGTTAGCAGGGGATAATTTTAGGAAACATAATTTGCGTATCTATCTAAAGGATTACTTTTCTTAACCTATAAGGAAACCTTGGGCGTGGGAGCGTTAATTATTTCTACACCTCCAAACACAAAAAAAAACCTAACTATGGTGTCTAAACATTGATTTATCTAGTTCAAGTTTTCAAACTGCACGAGTGGGATGCAGCCTGTGGTCAAGATCACTATCCAAACTTGTTGACAGGCCAAAACACTATGCATGACATTTTAACAAGGGGCTTACATGAGGTGTCAATACGTTGGCTTCGTCTTTGTCCATGAAAGAGATGGCCGGTGTGGCTTTAAGATTAACGATTTGATCGTAATGATTTTAGACCTCTCTAGCATGGTCTTTCTTTGCTCTAAATCCTATAACTATGACTGAATTCCCATGTTGCTCAAACAAGTCAAACAACCCTATATAGGATGGACTTTAGCAGTCTCTCTGAGAATAGTCAGAATATGTCGTGACAGAGCTTACAGAGCAAAAGTATTTTAAAACATGTTCCTCGGAGTTGTCCACCATCTGGTGAATAGGAATCACGGATGTTTAATCTCCCATTTTGACCTTTTTCACCTCCTCCTCCTCTGTATTCACTAGTCAAAACCATATAAGGCCATTTGTGTCTTTCCAAACTCCAACATCACAAGATTCCATTGTCATAGATGCCAAACACTTTGAGAGAGTAGTTCTGTGGTTTGATAATTTTTTGTTTCCACCCTATTAATCTCTTTCAGTCGAGTGATGGCAGCAAGGTTTAAAAGCACTCTGTCACATAGTCCATCTAACTTTGATTAAATCACATTCGGCGTCACTTTGTATAGTAGCCCACAATAAGATGAAGAGCCCAAATACTGGAGCCAACATTTGCCACCATAAAAATAGTGCTGGTAATGAAGGGTGGGCGGAATAATACCCAAACCCACACAAATAATGAAAAGTTGGATGCAAGGACAGCGTGCTACAGGGAGCGCCATCATCTGCGGCCAGTAATATAAAATTAACAGCCGACCCTCCACAATTTAAAGCATTAGGGTCAAAGTAATCTTGCTTCAGGGAACAACATAACTTAAACTCTGTATCCTAATGCCACTAATGTACACGTCTTTTCTTTCCCTAGTAGAAAGTAGTGCCAGACTGCCAGTGTGTTCTCTTGTATTCAAAATCTTTATCGTTTTTCTTCTTTACTCATTTAGGTATATGCATATTGACGTCCTGTATGAACAGCATTAGATGGATAGACAAACACCATCTCCACAACAAACTAGCAGTAAAATGGATGGTACATCAACTAACACCAGAAAGACAGCAGTAGGATGGGCGGAACACGGGCCAAAGCCATAAAAATACATTAGCATGGATGAAATTGTAGTTAAAACCAAACAGCTAATTCATACTCATTTTGGTCTGCAGATTTTAAAATATATTCAATCACGCAGCGCTATTAACTCAACAACTAACACTACTAACAAAGTAAAAATATATAAATTCACCGTACATTAGCATGCATCTACACTTTCCGAACGTTCCAAAACTCATACCAGTAGACCTAAATCCCATTCTTTAACTAATCAGAAACAATAACCACCTCATATCCATGTTCCAAAAGTATCACATTCTCTATATCTCGCCAACAACATTACAACTATGTTTGGATAAACTAGATGTTTGTTTCAAAATGTGTTAGGAAACATAGTTGTATCTGTAATTATAACGAATTATGACGTAAAGCTAAGCATTAAACGCAGAACGCATTGTTTTATTAGCGTTTAAACAAAATCAAAAAGCTAAACGCTCGTTGTTAAACAAGCATTATATTCTGAACAGTAAAAAGCTAAAAACTAAACGCTACTAAACACACCTTCAATCACTAGCATTTAGCGTTTAGCATTGAAGTTAGCTTGTTCGGAAGGATTGAAAAAACTACTTTTCAAACACCACTTGAAGAATCGTTTAGCACCTACGTTGCCAAACACTTGTATTAAACAAATGGCTAACAACTACTACTAGCCGCTGCTCCTAGTTTTGCCAAAACATACCAACGTCCTTCTCTTATCACTAACCCATTGCATTACTACATTACCCAAACCCCATATAAGTAGTATATCCTAGTTTCGCCAAACATAAGCACAAACTAATGAAGCTTGTAAGCAAACAGAAAAAGAAAAAGGGCGAAAAGGGGATATACCTGCGTATTTACGGTCATTAGGAGTACCAGACTTAGCAAGAACTTCAAGATCAACAAGACTCATAGACATAAGACCCAAAGTAAGACCAGACATTAAACCAGCAAATAAAACCAACAACACTATTATCCCTATATGTACAAAAAACTCTGTTTCACCCCAATGATACTCAACCGTCATAACTAACTAACCAACTTTTCTTTAACTAACTCGTCGTCATCATCGTCATTATTCTTTTATAACCCTAAATGGAATTTTTTTAATTTGTTTTGGAAATTGTGATGAATTAAATGTTTTTGGGAAAATGATAAGATTTTATTATAATAATAGCGATGTCATGGGATGATTGTGTGGTGTATGTGGGATTTTGGGTATAGCTGTTGTTGGATGGTGACACACATACACATCAACGTTTCAATATTTGCTTGTCCTTTTGCAGTTTTTGCTAGAATAATTTTATTTTGTTTTGTCTTTTTTAATCTTAACTTTTTTTTAAATAAAAGTTATGAGTCGAATGTATGTTATCGGGTTAGAGTTTGTAGCATACCGCTTACTCAAATCAAGATAATATTACTCTCACATGAACACGTTTACCTGCAGAGTTCTTATAAGATATGCTCACGATTGGTCACAAAATGTGTTGAACAAGCAAAAGAACTCGCGCGTTGCGGCGGGGCTAATTTTTTCCCGAATAATATTTTTTTTACGTTTCGGGGGGTTTTTTTTGGGCTATGCGTTATGGCGGGGCTAATTTTTAATATTTTCTTTTTTTGTATGATTCGGGGAAAAAAAATTTGCGTTGGGACGGGCTAAATTTTTCCCGAATATTTTCTTTTTTTGGGACGGTTTTGTAAATTTTTTTACGGGAATTTTTGTGTAAGAAAATCGTAAATAGTTAAAAGGTGAGGGTCCGTTTTCTATTTTTTTTTTTACTTTGGGCCAGATTTTAGGCTATTTTTGGGGGTTTTTTTTTGGCTTAATTTTTTCCCGGATGTTTCCTTTTTTTTTAGATTCGGGATAAAAATTTTTTGCGTTGGGAGGTTGTTTATTTTTTCCCGAATATTTTCTTTTTGTGGGGACGGTTGTTCGATATCTTTTTTTGTGTGGCCGATGATGTATAAAAAAATTGTGGAACAATAAAAAACGTGAGTGTTTTTTTTGTTAATTTTTTTACGGGATTTTTTTTGTTAAGAAAATCGTTAAATAGTTAATAGTTATTGTGGGATCCTGTTATGTTATTTTTTTTTTACTTTGGGCCTCATTTAAGCGAATATTAGGCTTGTTTTCGACAAATGCTGGTACTATTTGTAAAAAAATAAATTTTATGGCTTATGTGTTGGGCCTCATGTTTAAAGTGTTTTTTTATGATATATGGTTTTTTATAATATATTGGGTTTTACGTTGGTGACCTTGATCGGTTATTTTAAAGTTATTAGGTATCGAACATATTTTCGCGGGTATTTTTTTTATCTGAATAAATCGGAACTTTTGTAATATTTTTTTTAACTCCTACTTTGTGCATACAAATTAAAAAAAAAAAAAAAAAAAACCAAAATCGGGGAGCCCGTTACTGTAGCAAACGGCCCACAGTCAAAACGACTGTGTTTTTGTAGTAATTTTTTTTATAAAAAAAAAAAAAAAAAAAAAAAGGGCTGGCCCAAAACGGGAGCCCGTTACTGTAGCACGGGCCCACTGTCAAAACGACAGTGTTTTTTTTTCCCGAATAATTTTTTTTTACGTTTCGGGGGGTTTTTTTTGGGGATTCTGTTATGGCGGAGACTTAATTTTTAATATTTTCTTTTTTTGTATGATTCGGGGAAAAAAACTTTGCGTTGGGACGGGCTAATTTTTTCCCGAATATTTTCTTTTTTTGGGACGGTTCGATATCCTTTTTTTTAGGCCGATGAATGTAAAAAAGTTGTGAACAATAAAAACTTGACGTGTTTTTTTTGTTAATTTTTTTACGGGATTTTTTTTATAAGAAAATCGTAAATAGTTAAAAGTTGAGGGACCTTTTTTTTTTTTTACTTTGGGCCAGATTTTGGGCCACATTAGTTTGTCGACAAATGTGTATATTAGTAATAATTTTTTTTATATGGCTTATGTGTTTGGCCTCGTGTTTAAAGTGTTTTTTTTTTGCTATGTGGGTTTTTTTTAATATAATGGGTTGTACGTTTGTGACCATATCGGTTATTTTAAAGTTATTAGGTATCGAAGATGTTTCCGCGGGTATTTTTTTTATCTGAATAAATCGGAACTTTTGTAATATTTTTTTTTAACTCCTACTTTGTGCATACAAATTAAAAAAAAAAAAAAAAAAAAAAAAAAAAAAAAAAAAAACCCAAAATCGGGCTGGCCCAAAATGTCACATGAACACGTTTACCTGCAGAGTTCTTATAAGATATGCTCACGATTGGTCACAAAATGTGTTGAATGTTATCATATAAAACCAACATCTCTCTAAACTACCACCGATGTGGGATTACCGGAAGGTGTCACATGGTTAATACGACTGGCTCATTTACTTGAATAGGTCGTGCCAGGCCCGGATATTGAGGAGTGCGACAGGTGCGCTCGCATAAGGTCACCACCAAAGAAGGGCAGCCAAAAGTTAAAAATTTATGTTATATATGTATACATTTGTTGTCATTATCCGAGTACAATGTACTAATTTGTATGAAAAAGAAAGTATAATTCGTTTATACGTTTATTTTTTGTATTTAGTGGGGCCTTCATATAGTAATGACACAGCGCCACCGAAATCTATGAGACGGCCTTGGGTCGTGCTAGAGTGGGTGATCTTGACCTATCAAGCTGCTAACCCAGGCCCGATTAGGATTACATTCATACGTTTTCATTGTCAAGAAATGATATCTAACTACTAATTAGGGGTGTTCAAAAAAACCGTGAAACCGACGAACCGAGCCGAACCGCTCAATCCGAAACCGAAGAAACCCGAAACACCCAAAAAAAAAACATGAAACGAAAAAAAACCGAACCGATAAACCCGCTTATAATGGTTCGGTTTCGGTTTTTATTTTTAGATATCCGCGGTTAACCGAACCGAACCGTGCATATTATACATGATTGTTTTCTAACTAATATATTCAAAATAATTGTACAAGTATTACAGATTATTGCAATCCTTTTATTGTATAACGGACTTTTTCGTCGTAAAGTAAACCTTTGTGAATATCTATGTGTTGAAAATTGATTAATGTGATCGTATAATCTATAACGTTAGAGTAATATTTTTTGTTTTAATACGTTATATATGAATATTTGAATGCAATTATTGTAACGAAATACTTAAGTTTTATATAACTTTTAAATTCAACGTCATTTAATTTTACTAGAAATACATTTTATGATATAGACTATGTAATTTTTTATACGGTTAAACTCTATTAAACGTCAAAAACGGTTAACCGTGACCCGAAAAACCGGGGTAACCGCTCACTTCGGGTACTCCGCATGTCGGTTACCCGCTTAGTACGGTTCAACGAGGATAGTAAATATTATTAACCGCCCCGCGACGGATAGGTTTAAATCTTCCAACTAACTGAACTGAACCGCCCCGTGAACACCCCTACTACTAATACAAGTTTAAAGAATCACACAACTAAAAGTTTAATAGTGGTATTATTCTCTTTTTAATTTTGTACAATTATTTAAGTTAAAAGTTAGTTTGGTACGTTTGGACTTTAGTATCATTTTTTATATGTTTACAGATACTCTATGTTATAATTATAAGAGGGTTATATTGGATACTTTTTTTTTTGGATATTGGGGAACTGGTCTTAACTCTCCATCTAAAAACAATGAAAAACTAAGATTAAAAGGATTTTTTAATTAAAACAAAAAAGGCGAAAAGAAGGGCATTTTGATCATTTCACCTCAGACACCTACCACTCCCCATATCATTACTTACACCCTTCTCATTCAGATTTCAACCATTATTCTCTCTCTCACCAAACACACACACACACACACACACACACACACACACACACAACACTCAACACAGAAGTTTTACAGCCGATCAAAAAAATCACACACACTAAAAACACACCCATACATCAAAAATCATTCACAAATCGTATTCAAATAATGAAAAAGAAAAAAAGATGCGATGATGCCGTTTATTGAAGAACAAAACTTAATGATTAAGCCATATTCTGAGGTTCGTATAAAAAAACTGGTGAAATACAAGAATAAATATCATAAATTTAAGGTTTATAAAAAACACTTCATCCTAAAACCCTTGACTGGTGGTGTGGGATGACGGGTAACTAGCAATAATCATCGACTTGGCTTTATCATCCTTCTAATCTCATTTTGAAAATCTTATGGCCAAGGACAATGCCTTCCTTTACCATAAAATGACTCTTTTCCCAATTTAGACAAAGATTGGTGTTTCACAGAGACTGTGCGGTTTTGAAGCTCTATAGTTTACTACACCGAGAGAGGCAATTTTTGAATGAATTCCCAAAGACCGAAAAGTCATCCATGAAGACTTCCATCGTTTTTTCGATCATATCATGAAAGATAGTCATATACACTTTGGAAAGTGCATCGATGCATTGCATAAAAGCCAAAGGCGTGCGATCGGTAGGCGAACGTTCCGTAAGGACACGTGAATGTTGTCTTTTCTTGATCATGAGGGTCGATGGGAATTGAAAGTAACCCGAGAAACCATTGAGAAAACAATAGTACTCGTTTCCCGCTAATCTCTCAAGCATTTGATCCATAAACGGTAGTGGAAAGTGGTTCTTTACGGGTTGCCTTCATTTAAACTTTCGGTAGGTCAGTACATACACGTCATCCGTAACCAATCGAGTAGGATTAACTCATTTTCATCATTTTCAACAACGGTAAAACCACCCTTTTTCGGTACGCAATGTACAGGGCTTACCAAGACTATCCGAGTTGGGTAAATTATCGGCTGTCAGAAGGTTTTTCAACCTCCTTTTGATGAATCGGTGGATCTTTGCATTCACACCGTCTTTGGTCGTTGAAACCGCGGTTGTAGTCCTCTTCATAAGATTTGTGAGTACAAAATTTCGGGTTAATACCCTTGATGTCGGAGAAGTTTCCAAGCGATGGCTGCTTGTGTGACTTCAAAACCTTTATGAGAGCGGCTTTTTCCTCGACACTCAAGTCTTTAGCAATTATGACGTGCAACTTGTCGTTACCTTCCAAAAATGCATATTCGAGATGAGGAGGTAAGTCCTTGAGTTCAGCTTCGGGAGGTTTATCAATTGAAGATTTATCAGTTTTAGCTTCACAAACTTTAAGTTCTTTTCAAAAGTTTCCTTGAGTGGGAGGGGGTAATGATGGATCATCATTGAGAAATGATTCAAGAAGAAGAATATCCCCCTTCGGGTCATAGTAAGAGTCATCAACTTCCGGTGAAGTTGGATCATCTTCAAGAGCGAGGAAAGCATCGACTTCCTCGAGAAGAAAATCACTATCCCCGAAGGAAGTGAGAGTCGGAGAAGAGATAGAAACGATCGGGTCATAATAAGGAGTGGGATTGCCACTCGCGATCATATCGGAGAAACCGAGAACTTCTTGAGAATACTCCTCACAAGCTATTTCAATGACGTCGATTCGGTTTGCCGTCATATCATCGTAATTAGAGGAGTATCTCGAAGTTTGGTCAAGATTGAATGTTACGGCTTCTTTTCCAACACAAAGAGTTAATTCACCTTCGTAAACATCAATCAAAGCACGTCCGGTATTTAAGAAGGATTTCCCGAGAATTAAGGGGACTTGGGGATCGGCATCAAAGTCTACGATAACAAAGTCGGCCGAAATTTTGAACTTTCCTAATTTTGGAGGGCATCTTTCGGCGATACGATCGGTTGGGTGATCAAAACGGTCCGCAAGTTCTAAGATGTCAGACAAGTAGGAGTGGCTCTAGAAGAGAAAGCTTTTTCACACGGATAATGGCATGTGATTTATGCTTAGCGCCAAGATCGGCAAGGCTAAGCACTCATCTATTCCAGGGAATGTCACACGGTATGAGAAATTTACGGGTCTCTTAGTTTTTCGTGGTAAACTTGGTGAGGGTTTAACGTCGAGCAATGCGCATTCAACGGAGTTCTAGCCTTTACTTTATTTTTTTTGTTTCCAATTAATGATAAAACTTTAAAAGTCGAGGCAAATTTTGGTATGAGAATCATAGCATCCTTGAGGATAAGATTTCGAAAACTCAAATCTTTAAGATTTGTAGAATTTTTCTCAATTTAGTCGTTAGGCTTTTTCACGCGGCGCTTTCATCATTCGTCTTGAAGGTATGGAATTTATGATTTTCTGGTTAGGCATCGACGCTAACGGGAGCACAGGGCTATAATTTGGTACTTGAGGTTGATTTGGTCAACGGAGGTGGACGTTTTGGTACTTTCTGTTATTAGTAGGGGGGGGAAATACAACCAAAACAAAGGACGTTGTGTGGCCAGGATCGTGTCCTTTGTCACTTGGTTTTCACGTTTCCATACTTTAAGGAGGAGAAGAAGGAAGTAGTAGGAATCGTGTGGTCTTGATACGTACACCGTTGGGTGGTAATACCCTTCACATATACTTCTAGGTTAGTTATGGTATTACTAGGAGTGGTCCTGAAACTAACAAGTAGAAAGAGCGGTATTAGAATTTACGAATTTGGAAAGCATGTCCGTTAAATTGGTCATTTGATTTTGCAAGTTTTGGTTTTGGTCTTGCATGTTTCTCATAACCGCATCATTAGCCTTGACGTAGCTTTCAAAATCGGTCTTTGTCACACCTTGTGTTTGCGGAGCCGGAGCTTGGTAAGGTGGAGCTTGGTGAACCGGGGGTTGATTAATCGGTGGTCGATAAATTTGGCCTTGGTTGTAATTAGTCCCCCGGTTTTGGTTGTAACGGTTTTGGTTATTTCCTTGGTTTTGTTGAACGGGAGGAAAACCGGGAGGTCGAATTTGATTAGCAATCGGGGCTCGGTAACCGGTATTTCCTTGATTGAAATTAGCTGCGGCGGCTTGAGAGACGTACTCTTGAATATTGTCACGATAAACGTTGCCATCGGTGGCGGGACAATTTCGGTAAGAATGAGCACCACCGCAAGTAACACAACTTTCCTCGACCGCTTTCACGGGAGCGGGAGCTTGGGATTTCTTATCGAGAAGTAAAGCTTTCACCATATCTTTAAGTTCGGCAACATCGGGAGAAATACCGGGGGTAGAAGTGCTCGAACTCACTTTGGCAACAACTGGTTTGTTACGTGAATTACGAACTTTGGATTTGCTCTCAATGATTCTTAGGCAATCTCGGGGCATTTTATCCAAAAAGTTACCACCCGCGGCGGAATTCACGAATTTGATCATTAGAGTTCAAAGCATTATAGAAAGTATCGAGTTGATGTAACTCTAAAAATCCATGATGTGAGCATGCCCAAAGAAGATCATTGAATCGGTCACATGCCTCGTAGAAAGTTTCATCAAATCTTTGTTGAAATCTCGTGATTTCATTTCGAAGATTGATGTTTTAGAAGGAGGGAAGAATTTGTTGATGAATTTCGAAACAAGATCATCCCATGTGAGAATCGATCGAGGGGGTTCTTTTTCAAGCCAAATCCGGGCGGCACCCTCGAGGGAAAATGGGAAAAGCATAAGCTTTACCGACGTACTCGGGACGTTCGGGAACTTCATCGTAGAAGTGATCTTGTTGAAATAACGGATGTGAGCATGAGGGTCTTCTTTGTCATGTCCGAAAAATTGTTTGTTTTGAACGAGGGTAAGCAAACTGTGCTTAAGCTCAAAGTTGTCCGCGGTGATCTCGGGAACAACGATGTGTATCCTCGTAACCCACGGTGGGTGCTGTGAGCAATTGAGGCCATAGTATGGTTTATGTTCTCGTAATACGGGAAGGGGGGGAGCTTGATTTTAATTGGTTTCACAGATTGAATGGGTTCAACAAATGTCGGGTGGGACTTGTTGTGTTGACGGGTGTAGAATTACGATATTGCGAACGGATTTGTGGCATGCACTAAAGGTATAAAAAGAAAATTTATATAAAATTTTTTTTTTACTTTTTTTTTTGTTTTTTCATTAATGAAACAAAAAAGTGTATTCACAATAAATTTTAAGTACGAACAATGAGATAAGACCTTAAACCTAATAATCAACTCGCTTCACGGTAACTTTCTAAAAGAAAAACGCACAAAAGAGTTAAAAGGTGAGCCGTACGTCGCAAGTGACACAAAGGCAAGTTTTGAATCTTTGGTTCAGGAACTTATTAATGGATAATACTTCAGTTGAAAGTATTATATGTTGGTGTTCTTTTACCAACTTAGTGAATTTTTTTATTTATTTTTATTGGACAATGTTTTTATTTTTTTTAGGTTTTTTTTATATTATATATACTAATAAAGAAATGAAAAATGTTTTTAGTATATGTTTTCTTATATGAAAACTAACAAAATTAACTTAAACGGCAAGGGATCTTCATCACAAATTGTCAAAACGGCTTCAACAATCGTATACAATCCCTCCCGAAGCGGCGCCAAAAACTAACCCAAGATTGATTCAACGCCTTTAATAATATATATATTTTATATTATATATATATATATAATATATATTTATATATATATATAATATTATATATATATATATTATATATTATATATATATTATAATTTACTTATATAGGATAAGAATCTAGGGTAAGAATAAAAAAAATCACAATTATAGTAATCCGGGAGTATGATTCCCGGGTCGTTTCCCCAACGAGGAATGCAATTGAAAGCCGAGAGTTGTTTTGATATCTATGCTTGAATGGAACAAGATTTAGATTGGTTTTATAAAACTACGAAAAAATTAAGGCAAAAACTTAAAAACAATTAAGGTAAGACAAATTTTAACTAAAAACGCAAAACAGGAATCCTAAACGGGACTTAAAAACCCTAAATTATCAAAATTAAGTCCTAAATTGATGTTTTTGGTTTTTATAAGTCTTAATTAACTAAAAAGCTAGAACAAAGAAAATTATACTAAGAACAAAGGTGATTAGGGCTTGAAAACACTAAAAACGTGAACGGGATTCAATCTCGTTCTTTAAAAAACAAAATTTTGTAATTTTAACCCTACGAAAGCAAATCTAATTTTCCTAGGTTCTAAATGTTATTTAAAAGAAAATTTTCTAAAAAAGAATTATATTTTTTTGACTTTTTTATAATTTTTTATGAATTAAAAACGATTTTAATGAAATTAAATGTTTAAAAATACTAAACTATTTATAAAAATTCTGAAAAAAATAGCAAAAGTAGCTTGAACAATGTAGAATCTAATAAAAATAAGTTAGGAAAAACAGCTTATCAAACGGGCTCGGGTTTTGCTTGGGATTAAACCCGAAACATATACAATATTAGATTAACTATCGAGCCCGATTCCCGATATTATTCTATTACAACATTAACTATTTAAAGACCGAAGCTCCATCGTAGAGTGACCGAGCTTCCTTGTTCGACTCAATAAATTGAGGCTAACACTTACTCACCCGGGGCTTCCCCTACTCCCAAATGTTTTTGCAAATTCCATTTTTTACAACTTTTTATAAAAGCAACAAATAAGCAATTTTTGTAAAACAACTTTTTTATAAACCACAAATAAGAACTAAAATAAGCTAAATAAGACAGAAATGCTTTTTACTCTTAAGGGCTTAAAATGCTAACTGTTTGGCTAATTAGGCACAAATAAGCAAACCAAAAAGAGTAATTAGCTAAGACAGGTAAGAAGCTATCTCTAAAAAGCACTTAAGAACAAAAATAAGCAAGCACAATAAGCTAGAATGACAGAACACTCAAAAAGCTATAAAACTTAAGAAATTTTAAGCTAAGATGCAAATAAGCTTAAATAAGCTCTAAACTAAAGAGAATAAGCTAAATTTGATTAAACCTAACCTAATAAGCTGAAATACATCTAAATAAGTAGGGGCAATAAGCAGATAAGATTAAATAAGCAAATGTGCCTTTTGGCCAAAACTGATAAGCAAAAAGGCCAATAGGGACTTTTCTAGCTTAAAAATAAGCTAGCAAAATGATCCTTATGGCTTAGTGGCTTATACCACTAGAAAGATTGGCCAAAAAGCTACAATAATCAACAATGAAAAAGAAATTTGAAATTTAGATAAGCACTTAAAAAGCTTCATGAAAAGGCTATCTCATACAGATTCAACACTTAGACAAAATTTTCAAACTTTTACAATCTTAACAAATCCACACTTTTGAGCTTAAAAATAAGCACACAAATAGATCCTTATGGACTTTTAACTTACAAACAAATTAAGCTTAGACCTCAAAGAACAAGAATCAACAATCAAAAGAGAGTTTGAAATATAGGATAAGCCACAATAAGCATTTGAAAAAGCAATTTCTTAAATTTTTCAAAACTTAACAATTTTTGACAGTTTTGGCAAAAACTTAAAACAACAATTGCAAGCTTTAGAGCTTGGTTTCTAACCTCTTTTAACACATGCATAAACACAAAAACTTAACAAAAGCAACAATAAGCAAAGCACAATCAAATAAGTAACTACAATAAGCTATAACCTAACAGTTTTAAGCAATGAACTCTTAAAACCTTAAATTTGAGATTTAACACTTAAAAACTTTAACAAACTAAATTTTAGGACTAATTAAAGCTAAACTAAACTGACTTAAGTGTGAAATTGCAATTTTAACCCACTTTGACCCATTTAAGCAGCTAAACCAAACGCCCCTTTAAAAACTTAAATTGCCTTTTAAAGAGATTAATGCTTATTTAAAGCACACATTCAAAAGACCAGATGTTAAATAAGTAAAACAAGCAATATTAAGCAAATCTTAATAACAAATAAGCACTCAAATAAGCACTCAAATAAGCTGAAACAGATTATGCAAGTAGATAAGCTATTTAAGACAGATTTTAAAGAACACTTTCACAAATGAAATTTTAAACTACAACTAAGCATTCATAAGCATTAGACATCATAACAAAGCACAAATACGCGAATATAAGCAGTCAATAAGCACAAATAAGCAGTTGAATAGTAAATAAGCTATAAGTGAAAAAAATGAAAACTTACAAATACCCTTGCTTAAACAGGGCAAACAAGTGCTCAAAAGAGCTATTCTACCAGCTCTAGCTTGTTAGAAACAAGCTAGTAAAATCCATAAGCTCTTCCATTGTAAGCTTATCATCCATTTGATCTTTTTTGTGATTTTTGGTATTTTTTAGATTTTTATAAGTAAAACAATTAATAAAAGTGATCAAAACAGTAAACAAAGGCAAAAATTAAGAAGATAAAAGCTTAGTGAAGCTTTTAGGCCAGATCAATAAGCTGTATCATAGCTTAAAAAGCTTAACAGGTTATATTTAAATGATCAAACATAAAATCTTAAAAACAATACCTCAAACTTTTCATTAAAAACTTAAACTTTTACAAGGAATTTACAATACATAATAACTTTAAAATTTTAAATGAAAATACATTAAAAAGATACTAAAAACTTAGAACAACTCTAAAAAAAACTCTATTTACTACAAGGGTTAAGCTCTCTATTTATAGGTCGGATAGAAGGACCTAGACCCTTGGCTTGGTTTTCTTATGTGAGAGGAGAAGCAGCATCAATCTTGGCCTTCTATCATATTTGTGCTTCCATCACAACCCTTGATTGTGTCCACGCAATCATTCCTCAATGATTGCTTTGGATCGCCAACGTGTTAGGTGCTAAAAACGTCACCCATTATATCATTATTGGCTTCTAGAAGGGGGTTTAAGTGGGTTTAACCTCGGGGTAAGTGTAATTTTAGGGATGGAGGGTGAACAGTAACAATGGAAGTGGGAGCGGGAAAATAGGTTGTTCTGTTTGTTTGGTGCAGGGTGAGAGTTTGGTGGATTGGAAAGAATGGTCCCTCTATTTTATATGAGTATATGCATTAAAGGTCCTTGGAGGTACAACTTTGGTCATTGGAGTTTGTTAATGTTGCACTGTTAGTCCTTTTAAGGGCTAACGGGGGTGTTATAAAGGGAATGGGGTTAACGGGGGTTAAGTGGTGATGGTGGGCTAGTTGTTGGGCCGGGTATTATAAAAGAACTTGGGCTTTTTATTTAGTTTTAGGGTGTATAAGGTATAAGTGGGCTGTCTCGGGCCCACTAGGTGGGTACGGGTGGGCCCACTTTTGGCAGTTTAGGTTTTCGGGTTCTGTTTTTGATGCTCTTTCCAAATCCACTTCCCGGGGTTGACTTTGACTTAATTTGACTTTGACTTTTTGTTGACTTTTGGCTTTGACTTGACTTTTCTCTTTCCGTTCTCGTGCTCGGTTCTGTCGATTTGACTTCTATTTTTGTCCTTTTCTTAGATATCTATTACATGCATAAAACAAATGTAAAACATACAAATACAATGTATTTTTGGTACGTTTTTAGTCATTTAAGTCCGGTTTTAGTGGTCAAAAGTATGTGTAATTAAACACATACCAGTAGGTTAAACGACCCTCATATTGCTATTGTCTAGGTAGAAAAGCCCATTTGCTTGAGGACAAGCAAATCTTAAGTGTAGGGGTATTTGATGAGGTGTAATTTTATATACTATTTCGAGGGCATTTAACCCCCTAAATCACGCAAATATGCCCATATTACATGCTTAATCGTTTGTTTTCAGGATTTTAGCACTTGGATGGCTTTTGGAGGAAATATACGTGACTTTGGCTCATTTAGAGAAGAAACGGACAAGATTACAGACCTACACCAAATCTCTTAAAGATTTATGCAAACAGTGGCTGGAGACGGCGTCGCAGGCAGAAAGCGACGTCGTCGTGATCTATCTAGTGACGACGTTAGGAATTTGGCGACGGCGTCAGGACGTGGCCGACTTAAAGAGAATCTAGAATCGACTACGTGGCAACGGCATCTGGATTACAAAGCGACGTCATTGCGTCGACATCTCTATAAATATAAATCCGTTTTTAGGGTTTTAGTATGTAACTTTAGGATAACTTTCTATAAACCTAGGGAGACGAACCCTAGTCGTTTTAGGAGCTTTATAGGTCGTTTTTAGGGCCTCAAAACCCTATTGTACTACCTTGAATCCATGTTTTAATCAAGTAATGTTATTTATCATTAATCATTCAATATTTCTATGTGTTGTTTGATTGATTTATCTTTTTGCTTTCTTTATAACATGCGAGGCTAAACCCTCCTTTCTAATTATCTATGATTGCATGAAACTTAGGTTGTAGATCCTTTTGATGTTGATTTTTGTTGATGAATGTGCGCGTTAGGCTTTAGAAAACCAGCTTTTGTCTGTATCGCTGTTGATATGTCTAGGGAAATGCGAGTAGTGTAGAAAGGATACCATCGGTAACAGTCTTCATACTACGTTACCCACTATATGGTTGATCCCTCTTAAGTTATTTCACATGCATTGAATATACTCTTAGGGGCCTTGTAATAGTCTTCATACTACCTTACTTGTGCGTTGCCCTAACGGAATATTAAATAGACAAAGGGTTCGTGTAATTCGTTCATGACCTAGGAAATACTTACACAGATCATCACAAGTGTGACAAAGCAACGGATCTAGGAGAAGCAATCTGAGGAGTAGTGCATGATTAGGTAAATACATTTGCTTATTATAAAGTTATCACCAGTAGATTAGATATTAATTAGTTTAGTAATTAGTTAAACAAACTAACCTCTTAAACCATAGATTTACCTGCTTTCTTATAAATATAAAAACACAAAAATAATCTTCTCTCGACCTTTAGAATTATGTTAGACCGTGATCAAGCCTTCCTAACCTATTCCCTTAGAGAACGATAACAACCCTTGTGTCTTGCCTATACTACACTGCAACGATTAGGTACACTGCCTAGAGGATTGTAAAACTTTCTGTGAAGTCTTCGAAACCTCTATATATATGTATGTATGTATATATATGTATGTATGTATATATATATGTATGTATATATATATATATATATATATATATATATGTATATGTATATATATATATATATATATATATATGTATATTTATATATGTATATGTATATATATATATATATATATATATATATATATATATATATATATATAAGTTTTCTTTAGTAGTCTTTGTCTGAATATTTTCGTTACAAAAAAAGGTGTTAGTCGTATCTAGTTTATTTCTCTCGTAGTAATATAAATATAAAAAAGAAAAAGAATAAATAATACTAGTAATATTTTTCTTATAGTAGTCGAGTTTATTTTTTTTAAGTCATATAAAAAAATATCTACATAAAGATTTTTGTTCTTATTTAGTTTATCTTTTTATTTAATATCTTATGACGTTTTTTAAATCGCTTCGGGTTTGTATAAACCCGCGTTTTTGGGGTAAACATCTCGCTAGTCCGTTTCGTGAGCTTAGACGAAAAATCAAAAAGAGGACTAAACCCCAAAAGACACCAAACGTACCCCTCGAGATTAAGTCAACCAAATTTTACACCAAACAACCGTTCATCAAGGAACTTTTTGTCACAACGTCCAAGATCGACATGTCCAAGACGAAAGTCGAAACTCCACCCGATTCCCCACCCGTAATCGTCATTGATCCCGATGACCAACCGATGTGATCAAGCACTAGGACCGTTGCTCCAACACCTAGTTCTGTTATTGTTCAAATCCCTATTCCAAATAATTTCTTTATCAAGGGTACCCATATGCAAATGATTCGGGATAATCAATTTGATGGGCGAATCCGATCTGATCCTTACCGACACATAGCTGATTTTCTTGAGATTAATAACCTTTTCCAATATGGTAAAAATCAAGAGGAAGCGGTTAAATTGAGGACTTTCCCTTTCTTGTTATCCGGAGAAGCTAATACTTGGTTAAATGAATTAGATGAAGGAATTATTACTTCATGGAATGAAATGAGATAAGCTTTTATAAGCTGATACTTTTCTTCTGCAAAGTTTAAACGTCTCCTAAATGAAATTCATACCTTTCGCCAACTCACTCACGAAACTCTCGTTGAAGCTTGGCTCTAAATCAAAGAAATGCTTCCTACTTGTTACGGACACGGTCTAACCAAAGGTACGATAATTCAAATATTCTATCGTTGTTTATACGATCCAAAATAAGGAATTCTTGACGCCGGAGGAATCTTCCTCTACAAAACTCCCAACGAAGCTTTTAAAATCCTCGAGGACAAGGTCCTTCTCAAGCTTGATTTCTCGAATGATTCCTTAAACAGTCCCAAACCAAAAACCATTGTATCTGCCGGTGGAAGCAACATCGATTCTTATCACATAATTTTAATGGAGAAATTCGAAGCTCTCGCTACAAAAATCGATTACGAATTCTTGAAAATAAGGAAAGAGCTAAAAGAGATGTGAGACGGCCGTATAGACAACCACGCTTCACAAATCTACATAAGTGATGACACACCGATGTGTGATCTCATGGAAGCATATTACGTCCAAGGATATCATAGAGGATATCACAACCAAAATTCCAAAAATTCATACTCTTATCTAAACCAAACCCAAACCATCACTATCCTCAATTCGAACCACAAAATAAAATGCCACATCCATCACAGTATTTCAAATCACCCAAAACCTCAATGGAGGAGATGATGAGAGAATGGATGGCTAGGTAGACGGAAGCCAATAAGGATACGAAGAACCAAGTGGTTGAATTGAAACGTCAAATCAATCAAGGATTAAGGAACCGCCAAACGATTATTGAGAACTTGGAGAGGCAATTCATGTTTCTAGACAAGGAAATCGTGCGTACTGAATCCATTCCTCATACTACTAATACCAAACCGAGACATGAAATTGTCTACAAACCACCCTTGATCCGAAACGAGAATGACAAGGGTGATGTTGAATTTATCAAGGAGGATGAGACTTAACCTATTCCAACCATGTCAAACCCAAACCTAATCATTTCTTACTCATCAACCGTATCGCCTTTTCTCATGGATCACACCGTGCATATCCCATACACTAATGCGAAGACGTTTGCAGACGATGTATTACCGAATCATGTTGGTGACGAAGAGTTCAAATCTATTGGTGGCATTAGAACTGGAAGGATGAAAAAAAGGAGATCAAGAAGAATGACATGGGATTGCTAAAGGAACCCAACAAAGAATGGAAGCGGAATGAAAAAGTGGTTCCTCACAACAAAGAAGTTTATCACTATCTCTGGCACCCAACTAAAATTCGACACTTGAACCGTATCATCAAAGAATCCTAAAACCAGGGGAAGAGTCTAGCTAATGACTCATAAATAAATTAAGCGCTTCTCGGGAAGCAACCCAAGATTTTAATTGTTTATTTGTTTTATTTACTATTTTGAATACATATGTACACCTTTTAAGAAAGTTATTTTTCAACTTGTCAAATCTTAAGTGTGGGAGTGTTACATGCTCGTAGTGTTTAATATGTGTATTATTGCTTGCATTTTGTTTGATTGTTTTGTTTGAATAATTGCAGCAGGTAATGGAGGAGGATGCTTGGATATTGAAATCGATTGATCTCACACGCTTTTGCTAGCTTTTGCGTAGCATTTATCACACGAAGTTCGATTGCGATTTCTTTTGCCTTGGATGTTTGGTTTTTCTCTTACTCTTATTTCCCTATTTTTATTGTTTGAAGTTTATTTTTCACATTGAGGACAATGCGTAACTTAAGTGTGGGGGGGGGGGAGTAAATAGGGAACACGAGACTGATTTTTAAAAAATTTCATATTATTGGGCCAATTTAAATTTTGTATATACTTGTTTGCCTTTGTGATCTAGTTGTTTTCACACGTATAGGTGGTGTGCGGTTGTCGTAGGACTTCTACACTAGAAGTTTTACAACTCCCTAGGCAGTGCACCTAATCGTTATAGTTTAGTATAGGCAAGACTCAGGGTTGTTTATCGTTCACTCGAGGAATAGGTTGGGAAGGCGTGATCACGGTCTAACAGAATTCTAAGGGTTGAGGGAAGATTATTTTTGTATTTTTGTATTTTATTTAAAGCAAGTAAATCATATAATTAGAGAGAGGTTTGGTTTTAGCTGTTTAAACTAAATATTTACTAAGCTACTGGTGATAACAATAAGATAAAAGATTGTGTTTATTTAATCATGTATTACTCCCTAGATTACTTCTCCTAGTGTTGTTGCCTTGT
>BQNB010002758.1:3773-121344 GCA_026074375.1 Tanacetum coccineum
AAACCCGTTTTATAAACGCGCTAAAGCATCATTACAACTTGTTTTAAAAGTATCTTTAGAAAACACTTTTAATAGATTGAAAAACAAGATTCCCTAAACAAATATTTATCCTGAATATAATATTAAATACCATGACATATCCACTTTACATTATTTCAAATAAATATTATTTTTTCTATAGTAGTTAATGACTCGATCAATGATCCTCAATTGTTTAAATACACTATTAGCCTTCACAACTAATGAAATCAATTGTTTAAGGAAAACGTTTTGGGGTGTGGCGTCTAGGAAAAACTAATTAGATATATTCTCTTATATCTCATTTGAGTTGTAATTCTTAAAACATTGAAATGAATAGCTGCTACAGATAAGGTCATAAGTTAATTATTTATTAATAACTATCTTAACTATATAATGATGACTTATGATTTACTTTGATCATACATAATGTGATTGTGACTATACAAAAGTTAACATTGTTGTAGTTAGATAAAATAATGGACTATACAAAAGTTAGACCGTTTGTTTTCAGCTAGGTTGATACGTGCATCTACACCTGAAATCTTGCGGCTAGTGGTAAAACAGGTGACCAAGTCATTCAACGCGCCAATTTAACTCGTTAATCAAAACAACTCGATGGAAAAAGAGGTGATTGAGTACAAAACAACATGTTTTTGCAAAATGCCATACAGTTGCTTATTTGGAAATTGACCCAAGATAAATTACATCTCAATTGAACTCGATGTACAATGAAACAATACCATGGATCATAAGCTTCGCCATTTCCATATTATTCGGTTAGGAACAATATCAACAAAATTCAAGAACTCAATATTTTCAAACAAGAAAGAAAATATATGCACATAAAAATAAAAAATCTTAAACAACATGAGCTAGGTATTCAAAACTTGTCCTACAAATTGGACAAGTTCTTCTATGAACCAACCAAAGGTCAATGCAATGACTATGGAACACATGCTCACAACTTGGAAATCTTTTGCATACCTCAAAATCTTCAAAATCATCCAAACATATTGCACAACTCACAGACTCTTCGTCGCCTTCGTTGATCCTATGGTTAAAACTTCGTAACTTCTGTAACTCTTCTAGGGACAACCCTGTGGGCGGTTTGTCAACTTCACGCGTGTGATCGACTCTAAGAACTTCCGACTTAGCAATGAATCCAATAACGGCGTAGCATATCATCAAGTAAAGGGTGACAATGGAGATAATGCAAAGGAGGGAGAGGGGAGGAGGAGGGACAACCATTGTTTTGGTAAGCAAGAAACAAGAAATGAAAGATAAAGATGTTTGGAATATTAATAAAAAGATGGTGAAGTTGTTAAGTAAATAAAATGTGGGTTGAACCTAAAATAATTCAAGTATTTTGGTTGGGTTGGAAGGCATTTGGTTGACTTTTATAAGGGGTAGCTTCAACTGCAAATAATGGATGAACCTGCTGAGGACTATGTCAATCATTGAAACCAATCATAACTAAAACACAACAAAAACAACAATTCTAACATATATTGTCATTATACGAGGTTCAATCACTATTTTTTCTTTCGAATGATTTATAGTTTCAAAATGCAACTTTGCATGTATTAGACAATTCAACTCATTAAGTCCTGAGCAAACAACAACTTTTACATGCCTTTGGATACAATTTTAAGATTTTTCACACAGAAGTAACTTGGACCATAATACTATGTTTTTGTACATAAGTTTTAAGCTAAACCAAGTATGTAAGCAAACTGACATCTTGGGGAAATTTTTACTTCATGCAAGCAGACTGATGTTCTTTGAAAAAATTATAACAAATGTCATAATTATGCTACAGTTCTGTCATAATTATGCAAGCAAACTGATTTGGTTGTCCGTATTACTTAATAATAAGAACATCTTTATACAGTGTACCTAGTTTATCCCGACTAAACTGTAGTTACCAAACTAGTTTTACTCAACAACACGTGCAAGGTGTAGATAATCACTCTTGTTATGCCAACTTTACGGTTTAAGCATATATAAGTAAACTCGAGCATCATGCAGCTCATGAATTAAACAAATAACAATGTGTCCCCTCAAACAAACTAAACTTAAGCTTTCTCACCAGACGGGACCAGAGAGTTTGTATTTTTTTTTTAACAGTTCTGATGTCCAAGTCTGAACCTGCAGCTGGTCATTGACCCTTGAGTTGTTGAAGTTGATGTAGCATTTTGCCAAATAGTTGGTGATAAGGAGTCTAATTCTGATCACGAAAGCTCAAGACCAACTTTAGAGATTTTCTTAAATTTACGGTAATGCTCAATATCTAAACATGACAAACAAGACGAAAACGATTGTCTGAGATACTATCATCTTACTCAGCAATGGAAATATTATAATTCCAACATTTGGATCACTTCAAAATGGCAAGTGTTATTATGCTCGTAAAACGCGAGTCATGCAGTTACAAAAAGAAGCAAATACAAAAGAGCTCACTGGAGAAAAGTGAACAACAATGGCTGATGACAGTAATATTGGTGTCATACATTATAAAACGTTCTACTGCTATGTTATCAGCTGGTTAAGTTGCAGACAACTTCAACACCATCAAGTAATGGTTATATCTTAGGCAGAAGCGTTGTGGGTTCTGAAGGCACATCTGCACTCGCCTGCCAAGATATATCACCACAGTCAACACTATTTAAAGAAAAAGCCACAAATATAAAATCTCGATGACTTTGAAACTTATTTACCTCAAGGTATCTTTTTAGCAACGTAGTGGTACTATAATTGAAACCCTCCACTGATTCTCCTTTCTTACGAGATGCATGAAGTTGCTTCCTGACTTGTGATGCTAAAGACTGCAATTTAACATAGCAATGAACTTCGTTAAGCAACCACCAACTTCCTTTTACGGAAAAAAAGACAGGAGAATGAATTTTTATTTTTATTGTGTACCTTTCCTAACTCAACTCCCCACTGATCAAAAGAGTTGATTCCCCAAACAAAACCTTCCACAGCAATTCTGTGCTCGTAGATAGCTAGCAACTGAACAGGAAAGAAATAGATTTTGTAAGATGAGGTAAGCATGACAGCACCAGACACTTATATTTGAGTAAGGTCTATGAGGCTCCAACCTGTCCGATTCTATAAGCATCCAATGATGGAAGTAGAATGCTAAGAGATGGCCTATTCCCATTAAAGGTCTGTCGATGATGATATAATTAGAAATCAAGCATGTGATAGCGAGCAGAAGAATGTGAAATGACGAGGAAATTACCTTATGAGGAACAAGATGAGAAGCAACATTCTCACTTTGCAATTGTTCAGGGGTCTGCAGATTGCAGAAACAAGAAAATCTTGTAAGTTGTATAATCATGTCCAAGGAAGTTTTAATTTGTTGCTTAAAGTGAAAGAACTAACAGAATTACCTTCCCATAGGCGAGAGCATCAGGTTGTGCAAAAAAGTTGGACATGAGCTCATCGTGGTTATTTACCACTTCATCTGCAAACCAAATTTTTACATAATACAAATTATATGGGAGATAAAGATAAAAAAGAAGTAAGAAAATGAAATGATACCTCTAAGGTAGACGGGTTGTTGACTCTTCACAATTCCAATAAAATCACAAGGAATAACACGCCCCTGAAAAATCCAACATCAAGTATTAAGATTATAGATTTCAGCAGACAGGAAATTATATAGAAAAATCAAATTGTACAAAATTACTTGATGAATTAGTTGGTAAAAACTATGTTGGCCATTGGTTCCCGGTTCACCAAAATCAATTTCACCAGCTTCAAAAGGAAGGTGAACGCCATCTATGGATACTCCTTTCCCATTACTCTCCATGCTAACCTATTTATAAAAGGATTAGATACACAGAAATTCAGAAATGATTTTTGAAAAGTAAGACACAGGTATGCAAATGATAATATACCTGTTGAATATGTGGAGCAAGCTTTTCGAGAGCTTGAGTGTAAGGCAGGATAGCCTGTGGAACATAAGAAAGCCCATGTTAAATGAGTAAATAAACCAATAATTGAATGGAAAAAATAAAACCCTTCCGAGTGTTTTAGGTTTTAAAAATAATAGGACTCACTCTTGCAGGATATCCAAGAAAAGAGACATTCCATACACTCAATAAACCTAAAAGAACCTGAAACAGTAATATAATGTCAAAAGAAACATTAGTAAGTTTAACATGCAGAATTAGAGGTGGAAACATAACCCAAATCACAAACAAGATATATAACATCATGCATACATACAGGTATGTTTTTCTCAAAAGGAGCGGACTGAAAATGCTGATCAATGCTTCTAGCACCTATAAGAAACCTACAAATTAGAAATAAGTCGTGTCAGTAGATATAAAGTGATCAGCGATGAAATTTATTAAGTGGCAACAAACCCAAAGAGACAGTTAAGTATTTGAATGAATGAAGTTTATATGTTATTGTACTTCTCAATGACCGAGAAACCGTATTGGAGGGATAAAGGTAACACTCCAACAGCACTGCAAACTGGATCAAAATGACCAATCACATATCACATAAATAATTAAATGAAGATTCAAAAAAAAACTTCCTTTAATATTTTATCTTACCACTGTATCGACCTCCTACCCAGTCCCAAAATGCAAAAGCGTTATTAGGATCAATCCCAAACTTCTCTACAAGCTGCACCAAAAATTATGTTGGTTTATAGAGTTTCTTTCAGAGAGTTTGATAATTTTCGACCGGTGCCAGTAATTATTATCAAGGAACAAACCTTGAGATTTGTACTAACAGCAACCATATGCTTTGAAACAGCCTGCGGCCTGTAATAGCAAAATGACTAAGTTATAAGAAAGGAAAATACAATCCCTACAAGCATGTGAACCTTATCATGTGTTTAGATGATTTTTTTTTCAACTTGCACATCATTATTAGATCCAGAATATTACTAGAAGCTCAATTAATGTATTGACAAATCTGAATCATTTAAAAATGAGGGATGGTTTACTCAACCTCAAACTGATTTACCAAAACTGTTTGCAGCATGAATTAAATATTTGGTTATATATTGGATGGTGCACTTACCCTAAAGCAGATGAAATCCATTCCCTCAATGTACGAGCATTCAGCATGGTCTCGGCTGTGGTGAAGGTCTTTGAAACCACCACAACTGCATTGCATAGCAGAATATATCAATATATATAGAACAAAACCTAGATTTATGTACATTGAATTAAAAAGGAAATACAACATATAATAAAGTTATATCACCTAAAGTGGTCTCAGGATCCAAGCCTGATATGTTTCTGGCAACATCTACGGGATCAACATTAGCTAGACTGCAGAAATAACCAGATACAAGGAATAAATAAGCAAGATCATTGCTGAAGTACATGTATTACGGATGGATGCACTGGATGACAATAATATGGCATGCTCGTAGTTAATCACACTTAATAAGAAATTAAGTAACAGAGAGTCAACCAGCTGGCCAAACTGACATCATTGATTCGGTTTAGCTGCTTCAATTAGTTTAATCTGAACCATGAATATCCCTAGGTGTATGTATACGCTATTTTCGGACCAAGCTTTTTATCAGCCCCCTAATAAGTTAAGTGGGTGTGTTGTATGTCTTCTGAGGTGTATGCTTGTGACTCAATCTTCAATTTCAATCTCGATGCTTCATTGTTTAGCTGCTTCAATTAGTTTTATCTGGACCAGGAATATCCCTAGGTGTATGTATACGCTATTTTCAGACCAAGCTTTTTATCAGCCCCCTAATAAGTTAAGTGGGTGTGTTGTATGTCTTCTGAGGTGTATGCTTGTGACTCAACCTTCAATTTCAATCTTGATGCTTCATTGTTTAGCTGCTTTAATTAGTTTTACTGGACCATGAATATCCCTAGCTGTATGTATATGCTGTTTTCGGACCAAGCTTTTTATCAGCCCCCTAATAAGTTAAGTGGGTGTGTTGTATGTCTTCTGAGGTGTATGCTTGTGACTCAACCTTCAATTTCAATCTCGATGCTTCATTGTTGGCATATGAGTGTGTTGCCAGTGTATGGATGAAGTCACCTTTGTTTAGCTCCACTTAATACTTACCTAGTCTCAGGAGTTGGGTATCGATGTACATATTGTATAACTTTTCATGTGCTTGGACATGCAACCATAAGTTCAATGATAGGCTGATAGCTAATCATTAAGAGTGCATATATTCAACAGTTTTTACTGCTTTGTGTAGTCACTGATTCGCAAATGTTAGCATGTGATACGTCAAACTTCGGATTTGCTAAAGTGAGGTCTATTATTTATTAGCATAGGGTTTACTTTAATTCATTTTTACCCTGATAATGGATATACTGCTTGTTTAGTGTGAGTTGTAAACACGTCTCCAAAAGGATTCGTATTTTCTAATACATCAAGAACAGAAGTTAACATAAAGCCCAGTCCTAAGTTTGTGGCGCTTCTTATGTGGCTAAAGTTTCGAGCAAAGAGTTACAAAACATATACCAGTTGTGATAACTGAAGAAGTTTGTTTTACTCAACAACACAAATCAGAACACAGTTAAAAAGGCTACATGACTAAGTTGATATAAATAAGCACGTAAACAATAAAAAAAATGTTTACTTTATCATCAAGCACATAATGTGTATACTTACAAGCGAAGCTGGCGTCCTCCTGCTGTTTTACTAGCTTCAGGATCTGTAAATCCCCAAAACAATTAATGATACTGAGCATCTATTCTATACAACTCACTTTAAAATAAAACATCGGTTAATATCTGACTGACATGTGGAATTATAAAAGCTCACCTGTTTGTAGAGCAGTGTGCACAAACAATGGACCAAGGAAGCTTCCACCAATACCGATAGCAATCACATTCGTCAATGCTTTCCCTGTGGCTCCGACCTATTAAAGGTTGCATGTTACAGAACAGTCCATCATTATATAGCCATCAAGTTAAATCCAATACAAAATCAGCATTTAAAATAGACGATTACCCAGGAACCATTGCGAACTTTGTCCGAGAATTCTTTTATTTTATCCAGAACTTGCCAAACATCTGGTACCACATTCTTTCCATCACTATTTATGGTTGTATCTTTTGCAGCACGAAGAGCTACATGAAGCACAGACCTGTCCTCTGTGCTGTTGATCTGAAGTACATACCAGAAAACGCACCAGTAAGTTTACAACATCAGTATTGCACCTTTGCTATTTCATAAAGAGGCTTGTGGAATAATGAACCCAATTAATAACTAGCACAGTAAACTAATTCACATGAAGAGATACTTTCGATTAAAATTTAAATCTTCACTTACATGCTCCCCATTGAACATACTGTTAATCTTTTCTTTGAGATGTGCTGCCTGCATCAGTAAAGAACATGATTAAATAAGACGCCACCTTTTTTTTGGTTAATTCTCTTAAGTTATGCAATGGTACCTCAGCCAGTGAAAAGAGCTTAGACATTGTATCAACAGTGGCACATTGCCGTGAATAGTCCAGGAATAATCCATCGAACTCGCTGCATAAAACCCGAATGAGAAAAGTTACACACATCACTCACTTAACTTAGCCCAAACAAAACTATCGGCCCTTAAAGAAAGTAAAACTACTCGCCAACGTTTCATTCTTCTTCAAACTAATCAAAATCCTTATCCTAGGTGGTGTTTGGTTTATCGTTGAAATCAGTATGGGTATGGTTTTAAGTTATAGTTCCTAATTTATATTCTTATAAAACTGAACACATAAACCAAACACGATCATCATTTTCATTCTCATTCTCTTAATGACAAACCCTGACCCAAACAACCCTTGAAGGAATTCAAAATATTTCACCTACTGCCCAATCCTTTTTTACATCTCGAAATTAAAAAGATAGATGATTGGTAGGGGAAAGAATTAATCAAAGATGTTCAACTTATAAAACACTTAGCAACTCGCATCTCTAAGGGGTGTTTGTTTCAGCTTATATAGCCGGCTTATCGCTTATTTGGTTTTCGGCTTATGTTTCACAAGCTCAGTTTTTCTGGATTATTTAAAACTTTTTGTGGCTTATTATGTCATAAGCCCGCTATATAAGCGGGAACAAACACCTTATAAACTATGTTGGTAAGTTAATTATGCACTCTGAACCCTCAACAACTCATAAAATAAGCGACTTGCAGCCGCTAATGATACCTAGGATTCTTAAATACAAGTATACAATTAATAGTGAAAAATTATATATATAAAAAAAAACATACAGCATCAAAGACTTGCATCTATCAGCATCATTCATCAAATCACGCAAATGTGTCTTCTCAATTTCTCCAACATGACTCTGCACATAATCATCAATTAACAATTACACTTAAAAAAAACATGCAATTAATTAATTAAATTACAAAAATAAAAAATGATTAATCACCTTGAGGTCCTTCCATGGTGTGGAGTCAGAGATTAAACTAGCCATCTACAAAGACTTATCAGAAATTAGAAAAATCACAAATTTTGATTTATGGAAAAGAACAAACTGAATGGCGATTATAAATATTACCGGATAATATAACGAATGATGATCGTGAAAAGAAAGGGGAATGAATATAAATAGTAATGAAATTTTTATAAAATTGGAAAATATAATTTTTTATTTTATTTTGTAAGAGAGATATTGTAGAAGAAGAAGAGGTGGCGGTAGTAAAAGAATGGAATATGCTGTTGGATCACTCTTTCTATTTTCTATTTATTTCTGTGGAGGGTGTTACAAATTTAATTAACCAAGAATATAATTGGTGTTTTACTTGCTTCTTTTCTGTCTAATCTCTAACTTAGAGGGTGTTTGGTGTGTCATCATGAATCACAATAAGTTTGGAATTTAGTATGAAGTGGAATAGGAATGCGTATGATAAATTTAAAGATTTGTTACTCTTGTGATTAGCGGAATTTTTTTGATATTGGTAAAGTTCAATCAAAGTCAAAATTAAGTTACTTTTGTGATTAGCAGAAACTTTTTTGATAAAAATAATTAACCTTAAACAATGAGCATTCAAAAGTTCTAGTGGTTTCTTAGTCGAAAGTTGAGATTAAACAATGAGCCGGGTTTTTAGACATATATGTATTTCTTACATGGGTTACATGTTAGAGGCATCAAAACTATAATTTAATATATATTCTGTCAGAGCTAAACATCAAATTTATTTGCGTAATTTATAGGATGAAAAATAAGTATCTAATTTTAAGATATTATGTTAGTTAAAATATCTTAATTTGAGAACTTAATTAAAGAAACAAATGTCTTAGTAACTAATAATAATGTGTATTAATAGAATTTTATAGTAAAAGTCAATATTGTTAGGTATTCTTTGAAACAATGATTAAGAAAACCATGGCCTCATTATTTTATTAAATGTCTAATTAAGAACGACACCAAACGAATATTACTGACATGATGAAAAATAATATAGTGATAAACTTTTGGTCATTTGTCATAAGCACGCGAATCTTTTATATTCTTTGTCATAAGCACGCGAATCTTTTATATTCATTTCAGAGTTTCTATCAAATTGAATCTTATAAATTAAAAAATTGGACAAATTAAAACGCTTGATTTTGCCACGTAGGCCAAATCGCGCGATTTAATTGGTCAATAAAAAGTCAAAATTGAATCAATTTGGTCAAAATTAAAAATATTTGGTGGAGAAATCTGATGGAGAAAAAAAACACATAAAAATATATGTGTCAAATTTATGAAAATAAAAACTTGAAAAAAGAGGAGGTAATTAATAAAACTTTAGTCGTCTAATTTTAAATAAATTATATGAAGTTAAGTGTAAATTTATAAAAATTTACAAATTTTATTCTAACTTTAAAAAATAAACAAATAACATTTTAAACTTTATACCTATAAACTCTATACTTTAAAATAAAACAAACGCAAACAATTTTTGCTTCCAACAAAAATTTAACATTATTTAATCACATTCCAAATCTACCGAAGACTTTTTAGTGGATTTTCATTGTCGGCATAAAAAAATTGTAGTACAACCAATTAGAAAAATACCGAAACACATAAATTATCGTAATTAAAGAAAAAAAAATTAGCTATTCATTTATGGGTTTGAAATAAATTACATTTTCTTTTCTTTTGGTTTAATACTACTAAAATTCTAACAATTGAATTTATGAAAAAGTTCTTATTTCATTGACACGTTTTCTAACATGGAAGTCAATGGTTCGAATATAATGAGGAGCCGATTCCGGGCTACCTAAAAGGGTAGTTTCGCTGAGATTAGTTGCATCACAATATCGAGTCCAAAAACAGGTAAATCAAAAGAAAAAAAATTACTAATTATCCCACTACGTAATATATAAAATATTTAATAAATCTATTCTTTTCATATGAATTCAATAATACTCTATACATAACTTATAAAACAGAAAAAATAAAAATTACACATGTATATATTAATAAAAAAACATAATGTCTAAACCCCGTGCATGCACGGGCATTAAAACTAGTACTATATACATTGGAAATTTAATCCAATTGTTTCTTATTATAATTGAAGATAAAACAATTATCAATTTTATTAACCAGTAGTATACTAATAAAATAATAATTATAGGCTTCCCCATAACTCAGCCTAAGGTGGTGTTTGTTTTTTCAGAAATACCTCTTAATAGCATTTTAATCTGACTCATTCAGACGCGGTCAGACATTTATGTCATTAAGACTGTTTGTTTTTTTTATGTCATTCAGAGGCAGTAAGATCCAAACACTGTTAAGAGCGTTTGTTTTTTTCTGGCCATTAAGAAGCAGTAAGAGGCATAAACCTCTTACTGGACTAGATGTGGAGGGGGTGTCTTAACACCTCTTAATGTCTTTTTTTTTCTGCTTTACTTTTTTTTTTCTTTTCTTATTTCACTTTTATCTTTTGTATTAAAATTATTAAATAGAATGATTGCATATGTTTTGTTATATAAAGAATGTATAAGATGATATGTGTCCATTTATATTTTGTTCAAATTAAAGGGTACGGTTTCGGACTCATACATCTTAATTCTAACGTGACTCATTTAGTTAATCGTTTTAAAAGTTCAATTTAAACTCGAACATGTTTATTTTTGTTGAATAAACATGAGATTGCATGTTTTTTTTAATACTTTAACTTTAAATTGATTATATTATAAAATTTGTTTTTTATTTAATAAAAAATATTTTTTGTGCGAATGCAATCATTTGATATTTAAATTGTGAAAACTATTGTTTAACACATCTATGCATTTTTACCAAAACAAACAGTTTTATTTCATTCAGATTCAGACTTCTCGACCACTTATTCAGATTAAGATGGAATCAGATTCAGACTTTTCTACCGAATATTCAGATTCAGATGTGCGAATCAGATTCAGATTCAGAGCCTCTTAATAAACAAACAGCACCTAACTCACATACACTCCACTACACGCGCTTTCATTCACAATGTTTCCACTCATCTTCTCCATTCACTCTGTGTGAGATATTCTTCCCCCTTCACTCGCCAACACGTGTCTTATCTTCTTCATACATGTCTTTCACACACACACACAATACATTCTAGCTTTATCATCCCTAATCTCACCTCCCACCAAACCTCCACACACACACACACACAATACATTCCACGTTCTTCATCCCCAATTAACCTCCTACCAAACCTCTTCAATCTTTTTTTTACCGTCGGCAGCGTGACATTTGAAGATGGAAGATGGTGTTGGGTTTGTGAATCTCATTTAGGGTATTAATCTAATTTAGGGTTTTTTGGATTTGGTTTATGTAATTATAGTTATAAATTTTTTTAATTCCTAGTAGAATTAGGGTTTTTTTATTTTGGCAAGTTCGGTTCTGCAAGATTAAAGATGGAGCAGACCTTTATTACCATTAGCTTATTGGCTTTAGCCAATAAGATCTTATTCATTGCTTATCGGGTATGAATCATTTTTGCATTTATAAAGTTGTTGCGAATGTTGTTTTGATGAGTGAACGGTTAAAAAACTAAGATGGGATATGTGATTTTGGGAAATTTTCTGACTTTAGTTGTTGGTTTTGGATTTGTGTAGAATTGGGTGTTTTGCAATTTCCTTTGAATCTTGAAAAGTGTGAGGAGGATGAGTAGTTGGAGAGTATCAGGAGTTGCTACAAGGCACAATTACATGGTACTAATTTTACACCTTTTGATTAATTTTTATTTCGAGTTCGCATAATATGAGTACTTGGGAGCATATAGAATGGGGTGTTTGGGATTGCTTATAATTTATGCGTAAAATTGGTTCGACATGGTATTTAGCATAGGTCAGCGAAGAAGATTATCATGTTTGGGAGCATTTTAAGCATAGGTCAGTGGAGGAGATTAGGAGATTATCAAGAAAAAACACAATCAGGAAATACTGTTTCGATTTTCTATATGATTAGAAAAATGGCTTTTTAGTAAATTTTAGTCTAATTGCGTGATATGACGACAAAAAGTTTTGTTTAAAGATACGTATAAAAGTAAGTAATCACGTACGCCGCTTAAAATATCTATATTAAATAATTGCTTTGAGATAATGAGGTCCCAACATGCTTATCTAACTAGTAACACCCAACCATGTCAATGAACTGGCGAACGGTGCAAAAGATATTTGAATTATGTTGGGATGAATTGTTTTTGGTAACCCACAAAACCATATCATCTGGTTTAATACATTCAGACACAATATTTGTGTGGTGTTTTTTTTCCGATGACAAACCAAATTTCTAAAGTGGCATTTTCTGGAACACTAATCAAGTTCGGTTCAATTATGTATGGTGCAACAACTATTGTTTTGCAGCCTGCTGAAACATAATAAACAACGGGGAAATCACAGTGACCCTGTATTGTTGCAGGAGAAAATGGGTAAGGGGGTTAGCAACACTGCTGAAGTGGTAGATGAGAAAGACTCTGAAAAGGAGGTGCGTGAAATTACTTGCCTTTTCTAATTATGATTATGCAATCTGTGGATGCCAATGTTATTCTATAAAGAGTCACTATTGAGCTTTTTCCATGTCCACATTGTAGGAAATAAGTCTTAAGGAGTATGAGAAAGTGCTACAAGAGAAGAGGAAAGCGTTGGTTTCTCTGAAAAGTGGGGAATGAAAGGTTGCGTTGGACAACGATTTAGAAAAACTACAAGGCTCTCAAGCAAAAAGAGCTAAAAAGAAATCTTTGTTAAACTGGTGTATATTTTGTATAAGAACAAAGGACATATACAAAAATTGAAGATATGTTTAGTGTATGGTTGTCTGATTTCTTTTGCAAACAGGGTATTGATAAGGACAAAAACAAAGATTTTGAAAACTAGAAGGGGGGTTGAATAGTTTTTACCTTTTTAAAAATAAAACTTAAATTGTCGACTTATGCGAATTCAAGAGATATACACAAGTGTATATGATAGCGATGTAATAAAGAAATAAGTAAATACGAAGAATAAATAAGTAAAGATAAGAAAGATCAAACCGATGACAATGATTTATAGTGGTTCGGCTACGAAGCTCCTCTTCGCCCTACTCCACTCCTCAAGTACCCAACTTGAGAGTTTTCTTCACTATGTCAACAAGCTCCCTTTAGGCGGAGAAAACCGTACACGTCGCTTACACTTTTTCCGGTATTAAGCTAAATACTGAGTTCTACTTCGAGATAGAACCAATCTAACACGCTATGTATTTTATGGCCTAAATACTAACCTATCATACACATATGATACACACAACACACAACACAAGAGATACAAGATAAATGATTATCATAACCGTGATGACACAACTTAGACTAATAATACTTGCAGCTTCACGTCTTCGTTAGTGTTCTTCACTAAAGAGTGGAATAATTGGATCATTTGTAATTGATTATATAACAAGTATAATGATCAAAGAAAGTATAAAAATGAAAAAGCTAGAAAGAAAAATATTAGAAAGCGTTGTTTAAAATGAAGACTTAAGGTTGCTATTTATAGGCAACTTTTGAAATTTAAAATATGTCCCAACCAGCTGGTCGCACGGATCCACAGATCCACCATTACCTAGATCCGTCCTTTGGTTTTGCTGGATCCGTGGGTTGCAGCTGGGATAAATTTTGTCTTTTTGTGATTAACCCTAAATCTTAACAAAATATTCTTATGTATTTAAAAATCAGATTTATTAGATTCTTCTAGAAGGAAAATAGTTTTTAACATAAATAAGGAAAGATTTTCTAGATTTGAAAAGATTGTTTTCACTTATAGTTAATCCTATTTTGTCTTACATGATTAATATAACTAGCTTATAATTAATCATGTGTTTACTTAAACTCATTTGATTAGAAAGGTTTATGCAAATGATTAAGTTTAAAAGCAATAGAAAATATTTTTCTTTGATCATTAACTACGTTTAATAATGCCATATTCATACCTTAAGTGATTTTTCATCGTCAAATAAACTTACGACTAAATAACTTGTTTACGTAAACTTTTACGTAGTATGACATTATATTTGTTATTATCAAAACATAAAGATCATTAAATATAAATATCGTTTTTACGCGAATATTTGTATTTACAATCTCCTCTATTTTGATGATGACAAAATATAAACTCATGTGTATTAAAAGTTACTAAATAAGTATTAATGGTTGAGTTTACATATCTTCTCCCCCTTTTTATCGAAGCAAAAAGTGTTGTAGAGGCGTGGCTTGTAAGTCATATTTTGACGAATGCTAAGTAACTTCGTGACAAATGCAAAGTAAAAATAATGACGAATTTGCAAATGCTCCCCCTCGGTGTATGCTCCCCTTTGCTTGGGGTACCAATGAATCGAGCTATGGAGGCATGCTATAAAACAAAATTATTAGACAAGCACACACACACACACACACACACACACACATATATATATATATAGCAACAACACATGCATATATATAAGCAATAAACAACCACCAATCATCACAATATAACAATTAATAATGTTAATTCGATTATAAAGGAGATAACATAAAACTGGGCATTTAGCCACAACAAACTAAAAAGACTATAACTAGACTTAAAATAAACTAAAAAAAGAAAAGACAATTAAAAAATTCTTAGTCTTGGGATAAAATATTAATTTTCTCATATAATCTGTAGGGTGAGAAGAAACACCAAGGTGTTTAGTGCGGAAATTATGGTGGGTTAGATAAAGATCTAAGGTGGTGTCAGATGTAGGAGAACATATAGTTGACCTGATTCCGAAGCATGTGGATTTCATGCCTAGTGGTACTATAACATTGAGAAAATATGTTATGAAGGTGAGGCATGTCATTTGGATGTATGCAAACCAAGATGTTGTTTGAGTGTTTTCTAGTTGAGGTGCATTGTTGTTGATGTTAACAAATAATGGAGTTGGAGGTTGTGGATGTTCAAATCCGGGTGGTTGATGTGAGAAATAAGGTGGTGGCTGACGCTCAAATCCAGGAGGAGGGTGTGAGATACGTGGTGGTAGTATAGGATTTGAAGGGCCCAGTATCCAATTATCCATGGTTGACACATATGGGTCATGAGGTGATAAAATTTATGGTGGAAGTTCTTAAGGTTTAAAAATTATTGAGATGACAAATTTTAGTTTAGGTGGAGGAGCAACATGTGTTGGTGTTGGTGACTCGCTTGGAGATGATGATGAGGTTTGATAGGTGCTTCTACTAGAGGCGGATTTTGATGGTGCATTTGGTGGTGAAAGGGATTTCTTTCTTGGAGGTGGATATGATGTTCTTTCATTTTGGTGTTGCTCAATTGAGGATTCAAGGTTAACGTATGTAAAATACTTGACACTTATTCTTGTAGTTTTTCTTTTGAAGTTGGGAGAATTTGTTTTGGATGAACTAGTCATGGTGATGAACTAGTAAGGTGTGTGAGAGAAAGTTGCAAGAAATATGATGAAATTTAATGTTGAGGGTGATGAATATATGTGGTGGAAAAGTGGTGAAATTGTTTGTTTATGGTTCTTCATTATATGGATAGGCATGATATTTTCTAAAGGTTTAATCTCACATAGGATCATATAGCATGATTATAAGATAAAGTAGAAAAAAAAATTAAAAATCAAGAAAATTCAAATTTTGGCGCCTGGCCTGGTGACTCACAGATCTACCATAACAATGGACGGATCTACCTATGGTGGATCCGTGGTACACAGAAATATGACTAGAATATGTTTTTACATCCAAAACTCAAACCAAATAGCATGCAAACATCATAATTCATAACTTGAACATAGATAAGTCAACATACATAATCCAATAATATAGCAAGTTATCATGCTAATATAACAGTCATAAATTAGTAGCAAACCAGCATAGAAAACTAAAACATGCATTCATTCAATCATTTTTTATTCTTTAAGTACTTGGTGATGGTGTCAAAGTAGCGGTTCAAGCACTTAAACATCCCTCTCTTCTCCTTTTGTTCATCGGTCAAGTCCTTATTATCAGATAGTTCTTCGTAGACTTCCAAGAATGATGGTTCTTCATTTTCATCGGATGATGAAGAGGAATAAGAGGATGAGGGAGGATCCACTCTTTTTCCTTTGTCTTTGATAGTTTTCCTTAAAATATCTAAGGGATTCATTACACGTTCATGATACGTGAAACTACCAATGGACAAAATGGATTGAGGGTTGGATTAGAGGATGTGTTTGAAGAGTCTTGTCAAAGACATAACATAAGGCATGGGACCATAGCTATTTTTCTTGAAGTCCTCTATTCGAAGAAGAATCATGGCAATGAGATTAAATTTCTTCTTTATTTTAGGTAGTAGAGCATGTATGCGGTGCAAGTCTATTGAAATGATCCTTATTACCTAGAACACTAAACACATTCTCTCGTATGAAGAGTTCATACCCTTTTACCTTCGGACGAAGGTCATCATGAAAGAGTGTATTCGGATCTCTTTAAAGTTTAAGATTGGTAGTTCTTGGAATATTGATAGCTTGCCTGACAAGCTCAGGTTCAGGACTAAAGAAGCGGTTATTGAAGTGAATGTTGAGAGAGTTTAAAGACCACTCATGGGTGTAAAAGATAGAGCTTCCGGATGGATGTTAAAAATCCGTGAGAGTATGGAGAGGCTTAGTTGAAAAATGTAGGTGTGAAGCTTGAATTTAATGTAGGGATAGTCGTCCACACTTCTTTTGACTTCAAGGTAGTGGTAAAATTCAATTACAAAACGTGGACATATAGGTTCATCAAGTGTTAGAAAGGATTCAAGCCTATTGCTTGAAAAGGAGCTAGCATATTGTTTTGTTCAATAAAGGATGGAGTAACGAATCTTCCTTCATGGAAGAGACGGTCCTCTAGAATACGGTAAGATTCCCTAATGTAATCACCCATATGTTTTAAGCGGTGAATTTAGGGTTTATATACTTTAGTACATTTGTAGTCTTCTTGATTTGATAGTGGCATGATTTCACCTATAAAAAGGAATTTATACGACTCAATTATCGAAACGACATGTATTCATGATCACCTAAGTGTGTATCTATATGAAAACAATGTAAAGGTGCAGTTTGCTTGACTCGACCAAAAATAAAAATAATAATACTATTAAGTAAACCTTAACGCACTCCTAAGTTTAATATTGCTCTAGTCGAATGGAACGACAATGCACATTACTTGTGCACTTCGTATGAACATTCATGAGATCAGATGCATGATAAAAATGTTTTTACGTTGTATTAACAATGAAGTTAACCAATACTGGTTTTGAAAACACCTAGACGTGAGAATTTTGTTTAAAAGACATAATTTAGGGTTTTGTCGAAATTTGATTTTTACTAACCTAGTCAATGTATGATTTTAAATCTTTGAGAAAATTTTGTAATTTGAAGTATACTATGAAGAATATGTATTTTAGACACTAATTTAGCATATCTCTAGATGAAGACAATGCAATTGTCTTAAATCTTGGTTTTTGTATAAACATCCAATATTGTGACCCAAATTTAAAACAGCAAACTTACAATGGAGATTGGTAGCGACTAGAAAGTAGTGGATCTATATTAATTATGGCTTGAAATGATCTTGGTGGGAAGTACAATCTTGGGTGGTAGCAAGGTTAGGTGGAATTGTATTATTGGAGGAGAAGAAACAAGTGGTCCAATAATTTAAAGGTATGGTAAGTCTGACTGAGATAGGGATCCACCTAAACAAGGGACGAATCTCCATAAGGAGGATCCGTAGATCCGTAGAACGTCTAAAAACATACAAAACCTGATTTTGAATGTTTTGAGATGTGGTCTTGTTGTTTTGTAAGTTGAAGTGTCTCATACATGTTATAGGGAGTATGTGTTTAAATTTTCAGAGTCGACGTCCAAGTTTTAAGCATAACGTGCAACTTGTCATGAATTTCTCGATGGAATTTCAACGGTGTCAATCCTACTAGGAGTGTGTTAGCTTTTAGCTTATTTTTGACCATTGCTAATAACAAAATCATTATGAACATTTAGACATAAAACATCGTCAATACAAGTGTGAATTGTAATTCGATGATTATCTTTTCGTCTTTGTCAATCGATTTTGTAATTTCATGTAGTAACCATGAATGGTTGTACATGTAGACTTGGAAAATATCTATGGTTATTTTATTGATATTTTCATAATCTAATAAAATTCTAATCTTGATTATGTTCATGATCGGAAGTTTGTAATTGGAACGTGTAATGAAAATTAACATCTTTTGAATAATGATTAATTACTTCACTAGATCTCCGCTTATGGTTATTTTTAGGAGGATGGAGGATCACTATTCATGATGAGTTTCATCATTCCTAATCCTAATCTTAAATACTTCACGTTTTAAAGGCTTAGTTAATATATCAGCTAAGTTATATTCGGATGCAACTTTCTTGATAGAAATGTTGCCCTTTTGGACGTTGTTGCGAAGAAAGTGATGACGGATTTCTATGTGTTTAGTTTTAGAGTGTTGTACGGGGTTTCTACTTAATTCGATTGCGCCTTTATTGTCGCACATAATCAAAACGTCATCAAGGCATATGTCGTAGTCGATGAGAGCTTGTTTCGTCCATAGTGCTTGTTGACACACCTTTCTGGTGGAAACGTATTCGGCTTTGGTCATGGAGATAGCAAGGGCCGTTTGTTTGTTAGAGAACCAAGATGTTAGACAACATCCCGTGAACATACAAATGCCACTAGTGCTCTTTCGATCAACAGTTGCCTGCGTGGTCAGAGTCGGCATAAACTATAGTTTCTATTTCCGTTCCTTTCGGGTACCATAATCCTAAGTGGGTAGTTCCCCTAATATACCTAAATATACGCTTAACAGCTTCTAAGTGGGTAGTTTTAGGATTTTCTTAAAAACATGCACATAAGCATACACTAAACATAATATCGGGCCTACTTGCGGTTAAGTAAAGTAAACTACCAATCATACCTCGATATTTAGTGTTATCCACGTAGTTAGCTTCGTCGTCCTTAGTGAGTTTGATCTTTGTTGACATCGGCGTCTTGGTTGGTTTGGAATCTTCTAGCCCGAACTTCTTTAACATCTCCTTGATGTACTTGGATTAATTGAAAAATATCTCGTCTTCCATTTGTTTTATTTGAAGACCCAAGAAGAAGTTCAACTCCCCCGTCATACTCATCTCAAACTCGTCGTGCATGATTTTCGCAAAATCATCACACAAGTTTTGACACGCGGATCCAAATATAATGTCATCGACATATGTTTGAACAATAATGAGATGTGATTTAAATTTCTTTGTAAAAAGAGCATTATCAGCCATTCCCATGGAATACTTATGTTTTAATAAAAATGCTTTCAGTCTATCATACCAAGCCTTAGGAGCTTGCTTAAGACCATACAAAGCCTTTTTAATTTTATAGACATAATTTGGTTTTTCAAAATCAATAAAACTCAAAGGTTGAGCAACGTAAACCTCTTCATTTATAAAACCATTTAGAAAAGCACTCTTTACGTCCATTTGATATAATTTAAAATCATTTGCACAAGCAATAGCAAGAAGTATTCTAATAGACTCTAATGTTGCTACCGATGCGTATGTTTCATCATAATCTATACATTCTTGTTGATTATACCCTTGTGCTACTAATCTAGCCTTATTCCTAGAAACAATGTCGTTTTCATCTAACTTATTCCTATATACCCATTTTGTTCCAATAACCAATTGATTCTTAGGTAGAGGCACTAAATCCCAAAAATCATTAGCTATAAATTGATTTAGCTCATCTTGCATGGCTACAACCCAACTTTCATCTCCTAATGCTTCATTGACATTCTTAGGTTCTATGGTCGAGATGAAAGAAAAGTAATTACTTTGATTTTGGGCTTGTGATCTTAATGTTGTTTGATTAAGACTTCCTATGACTTGTTCTAATGGGTGATTTTTAGACTCTTTAATGTTAACGACATCGTCTACTTCTATGGACTCATCTTCAATGTTATTATTATTTACTACTTTAATATTATTTTCAATAGCTTCTTCTTCACCAACATCATCATCAACCAATGGTGATAACTTGGTGGGAGGAGGACTTTCATTGAATATCACGTTGAGTGATTCTTCGACTTTCATGGTGTGCTTATTTAAAATAATGTAAGCTTTGCTGTTTTGTGAATATCCTAGAAAAATACCTTCGTATGACTTTGGGTCAAACTTGGTTAAATAATCTTTAGTATTTAATATGAAGCACTTGCTTCCAAATACTTTGAAATATTATAAAGAAGGGTTCCTACCTCTATATATTTCATAAAAGGTTTTTCCTAGAATTGGTCGAATTAATATTCTATTAAGAATGTAAGTTGAAGTGTCAACGGCGTTGCACCAAAACTTTTGAGGAATGGATTGTTCATTTAGTATAGTCCTAAACATCTCTTGTAATGTACGATTCTTTCTTTCAACTACCCCATTTGAATGTGGAGTACGAGGAGCCAAGAAGTTGTGAGTTATGCCTTGTGCATCACAAAAAGCTCCGAAATTGCACTTCATTATCAAATTCCCGACCATGATCCTTTCTAATAGAAACTATAAAACATCCTAGTTGATTTTGTATTTTCTTACTTAACACTTCAAATTTCTCAAAAGCTTCGCTTTTGGTTTTTGTTAACATGTAATATTCACTAACAAAACAACGATCCAGAGATCAGGGAGAATAAAAGAAATAAAAAGCCTTATTATTAAGATGTAGAGAAAGAAAGGTAAGATGTATGTGTTTCTAGAGAGAAGGAGGAGAAACACACACACACACACTTATGAGATTACAAATGATTATCCTCACCCCTCCTTGGAAGTAAGGAGGGGAATATATAGCCTATGAGAAGCCTCACTTTCCTATATTGACATTTCTAGTCCTTGCATATCCGGCTAATAATAAACTAATGTAATTTCGTATAAGTCTTCATATTTAAGGCTAACAATCTTCCCCTAATATGTAGACATACGGAATTACTTATAATGTTCCTAAAAAGTACAAAATATAACAAAATAAAGTCTTCCAAAGTGCTTCTAATGCTGAAGATGACATCTTTGTCTTCTAGTCTTGATACTTGTACTCCAGCTTGGATATTCTGTGTCTTTACTTGTTCTGGAACCATTGTATTATGCATGAGCTGGATTAACTTCCCCCCAATTCATGCAACATGTATTGAAAAGCTTTCTTCATAGACTTCTTTTTGGCAATGTTTCTGAATCAGCTTCCCCCCAAACCAACATCCGTATCTTGAGCAGATTTTGAAACTTTGATGTAGCTCGGACGATCTTCTAACATTGACATTTAAAGTGCACATCAGAATTTTGTAGAAGAATCAGCCAACCACACCAACTAATATGCTTCTATACTGTATCATGACATTTGGTCTTGGTAAATATCCGTTCGGGGGAACATGCAAGAGATCAGCAAGAATTCTTCTCACGCATGCAGAATACTTCACAAACCATATTAAGTAAAGTAGTATTGACTACTTCCCCCTAGAAGTTGACCTGATTACATCAAAGTACATGTTTTCCCCCATGATGGTTTTGAACTCTCAAAAGCATCATTGACGTGTACGACCATATACTCAAGAAGTTCTTGTCATAAACAACAATCTTGAACAGTTATGAAAGACATTGAAGAACTTTGAAAGTTTTTTACTTAGACTGTGAAGTACCATTGACGTTTTATAGTTTAAATATCCCGTGAGAATTGCTGATCACATCTTATCCTTTAAACTCTCTGGCTAACTTACCAACCTCATATTCTATCGCCTATTGCTGTGACCACATGGTGAAATAAACCTGATATACCAAACTTGAAATTGAAGTAAAATCCCCCAAATTTGTTACTTAAGCTTGCACTGTTGTTGATTAAAGAATGGTACAGAAAAAACCCTCTAAGTACCCTATACGAAACATCAAAAGTATAAGAAGTACAACACCTTTTGAAAGTATCCACATCGGCATCTGTGTGTGACACTGAGTACTACAACGTAACTCCTTTAAGTGATAGTTAACTAGGTCTTCAACCAACCACTCTGACTACTGGAAACTAGATAATCTAAGTCTCAATCATAATTGTATACGTTCAAGCAAGCCTTCAATCGATAGAGGGGTTTAAAGAAAATAGGTAGAAAGTAGAAGGAAGTCTCGATGATGAAATAAGTAGACGCCTTTGAGAGGCCCACTTCAATCTCAAATAAGGGATACCAAATCAACTTCGTGATCACTTGATATTAAAATCTAAATCCATAGCCGTTTTGACGTTTTAGTGAATCTTTGATGTAGGATCATTTTAGCATTAAGTGTTGTGTAAGTTGTGGTATTTTGATTGAATTTTGTTAACCTAGGACAAAGGTTGTAATGAATTGTTGTTAACGGATAAACATTTGTCTAGATAACTTGACATGTAAATATAATTGTGGAACAAAGGCTTGCGGTGTAAATGAATTTGACTTTGAAGGTTAATTGATCAAACCGTATGTGTTGACTAGTCAAACTGCATAAGTTGACAAGTCAAACTGCATAAGTTAACAAGTCAAACTACTCTAAGAGTGTAGTCAAACTGCAGAAGTTGACTGAGTCAAATTGCAGAAGTTGGCTGAGTCAAACTGCCCAATGGAGAGGTCAAAATGCGTAAGTTGACTAGGTCAAATCGTCTATATGATAAGTTAAATTTCCTAAGTTGACTGGTCAAACTTTAATCAAATCGCATGTCTTGAAGCCAAATCGCATGTGCCAAATCGCAGCTTTTTGATCAAATCGCATGTGCCAAATCACATGTTCCAAATCGCATGTTCTTATGCCAAATCGTAAGTCTAAGCTGCCAAATCGCATGTTTTGCTGAAAAACTCCACACGAACAAAAAACTTAAAAAACCCTAAAAAACTTTAATTTTTGACTTTTTGCCCTTATTTTTTTTGCAAAACTTATCATATTTAAGCTATATCCATCATAAAAACACAAACTTTAACATTAAGAACATCAAAATTTGTAACTTTAATTTTTTTCTAATGGAAAGCTTAAAAAGAGCAAAGAACACCCACGAATCAACCAAACACAAACACAAAACACCCATGTTTAGCTCTGATGCCAATTGTTAACATGTAATATTCACTAACAAAACAACAATCTGAAAGTCGGGGAGGGTTAAATAAATAGAAAGCCTTATTATTAAGATGTAGTGAGAGAAAGGTAAGATGTGTGTGTTTTTAGAGAGAAGGAGGAAAAACACACATACTTATGAGATTACAAATGATTATCTTCACCCCTCCTTGGAAGTAAAGAGAGGAATATATAGCCTATGACACGCCTCACTTTCCTATATTGACATTTATAGTCCTTGCGTATCCGGCTAATAATAAACTAATGTAATTCCGTATAAGTCTTCATATTTTAAGGCTAACAGTTTTCAAGAATCTTGTCCAAGTGTATCTTGAATAATCATCTACTATTACTAATGTATATAAGTTGCCGCCGTAACTCTTAATAGCGGATGGACCAAATAAACCCATATGTAAAAGTTCTAAGCATCTATTAGTTGAAACCATGTTTTTAGCTTTGTGGCTTGTGTGGGCTTGTTTTCCTATTTTACAAGCATCACAAAAATATTTATCATATTTTAACTTAGGTAGATTCCTAACCAATTCTTTGGATGACAAAGATTGGATTAAACACATATTTGCATGACCGAGTCTTCTATGCCATAGGGTAGAATTATCAACTACCGTGGCAAGACATAATTTGTCTTGAGACTTATTTCCTAATTTCATGACATATAAGCCATTTTTCCTAATCCTATTTCCTATGACTTTACCATCCTTAATTATTTCACTACCTTCTTCCATAAATAGTACTCTACATTATTGTTACAAATTTGACCGACACTAAGCAAATTAGCGACTAAGTTATCTACGTGTTCTACATTTGATATAGTAAGTGAGTCATTAGAGATCGTACATTTGCCTTTGATCTTTCCTTTTAAATTACTTCCATAAGCAACATTACCTCCATTGTATGCCTTGTAGGTTAAGAATAGACTTTTGTTTCCCGTCATGTGTTTGGAGCAACCACTATCTTTAATTCATTCGCCCGGCTCCAAACAAGTTCTCAAGCATACCTAATTAAGCAAAAGTAAACTCAAGCGCTTGGTCCCCGATATCTCATGGGTCCAAAGATGTTAATGTTGTACTTCCCTTACATTTGTTGCAATTAGTTGGGATATTGAAATGGAATGTAATTTCCCATATGTACAAAACCATGATTTTGATTGTTATTCCAATTCATAGGATAATGATTTTGGTAAATTGGTCCGCTAGAGTTTCTTCTAGGTTTAGATGTGTTGTGTCTTTGTTGAGAAGAATTATTTCTTCTAGGTGGAGGTGTTTTAGACCTAGACTCAATTTTGACATAACCTAAACCACTCTTAAGAGTTGTTTTTAAAGATGGTTTCATTGAATTTTAATCTTACTATGTATTAGTTTCTTCCTAGTAATGACAAAATTCGATCTCGAAGACATAGGTGGGCTAAAAACGTGTTCTGCCAATTTTTGGCTAATCGGTGGATCTACGAATCCAGGAATGGTGGATCCGTGCGCCTTTATGGTGGATCCATCGGTTGCATTTTCAACGGATGACCCAACAAAGCTAATGGGTTTTTTTCCGCTTGTTGATGCTTTACTACTATCAAATCCCAAACCTATTTTAAAACTAGGTGACTTTTGAATATTTAACATTTCTCTTAGTGAAATAGCGCTTTTATCAAATTTTACAAATTTAACTTGAGTTTCCTTAAGTCTGGCGTTTTCTAACTTAAGTTCTTGACATGACTCAAGCATGATGTCAATTTCTTTATTTCTCTCGAGTTTCTTAAATTTCTCATTCAACTCTAAAATCTCTTTTTCTATAAGATCTCTTTTAGTTTTCAAAATTTTGTTTTTGTTGATGATTTTAAGCTAATTTCACATAAGTTATCATATTCAATTTGCATACTATCGTCATCAAAAGAAGAAGCATTATCACTATAATAAGAAGAGTCAAGAGTTACCTCATTTGACGATTGAGCCATGAGACAAGTTTCATCATTAGTTTTGTCCTCGACTTTATTTTTGCTATCACTCCAAGAACCTCCAATAAAGGCCTTTTGATCTTTGTTGCGAGGAGGTTTTGGACAATCGCCAATGAGATGGTTTAGATCACCGCATCTAAAGCATTTTCGATCGCTCTTTCCTTTCTTCTCATCCCTTTGTCAGAATGACTTCTTTTCTTCTCTTGGTTGCCTAACAAATTTATCCTTTCTTCTAAAGAACTTTTTAAAGTTCCTTACGGACATAACATATTATTCGTCATCACTTCTGGATGTCGAAGTTTCCTCATCACTAGACTCTTTCTTAGCTTTCAAGGCAATGGACTTAACTCTTTCCTTTTTGCCTCTATAAATTTCAGAATCCTTTTTCATGACAACTTCATGTACTTTTAGATTGCCGATGAGCTCGTCTAGAGCTAGTGATGACAAATATTTTGATTCTTCAATCGTCGTGACATTTTCTCTCCATTTAGGATGTAGAGCCCTAAGAAACTTCCTAGCATAGTTCTTGCTAGAGAAACCTTCATCAAGAGCTTTAAGACTAATAATAATAGTGTTAAGTCTAGCAAAACCGCTATCAATAGATTCTTCTTCAAGGATAGTAAATTGTTCATATTGTTTAATAAGATCAATTTTATTATCCTTTACTCGGCCATTACCTTGATGTGTGATTAACAATGATTGCCAAATATCTTTAGCCATTTTACACATAAAAGTTCTTTCATACTCCTTTTTAGGTAATGCGTTATAAAAAACCATTTTAGCTTCATTATTATTAGCAAGTTTTCTTTTAAGATCATCGTCTTGTTGTTCAAAAGAAACCACTTCTAAAACTTGAGTAACTTCATTTTTGGCAACTGGTGGAAAATCACCAATCAAGATAATATGGCAAAGGTCTAAATCTTTTGCTTTCACATAAGTTTCAAATCTATTTTTTAATATATAAAACAATTACTTTTGAAAAGTGGTGGTCTTTGCATAGATTGCCCTTCTGGATATTTATTTGAATCCATATATAGATTCAAGCTTTAATGTACAATATACGTTAAAGATCTTGGGTGACCTTGGTTTCTGATACCAATTATAGAAACTAGAAGGGGGGGGGTTGAATAGTTTTTACCGTTTTAAAAATAAAACTTAGATTGTCGACTTATGTGAATTCAAGAGATATACACAAGTGTATATGATAGCTATGTAATAAACAAATAAGTACATACGGAGAATAAACAAGTAAAGATAAGAAAGACCAAACTGATGACATAATAATTTATAGTGGTTCGGCTATGAAGCTCCTCTTCGCCCTGCTCCACTCCTCAAGTACCCAACTTGAGATTTTTCTTCACTATGTCAACAAGCTCCCTTTAGGCGGAGAAAACCGTACACGTCGCTTACACTTTTTCCAGTACTAAGCTAAATACCGAGTTCTACTTTGAGATAGAACCAATCTAACACACTATATATTTTATGGCCTAAATACTAACCTATCATACACATATGATACACACAATACACAACACAAGAGATACACAATAAATGATTATCACAACCGTGATGACACAACTTAAAAAAATAACACTTGAAGCTTCACGTCTTCATTAGTGTTCTTCACTAAAGAATGGAATAATTGGATCACTTGTAATGGATTATATGACAAGTATAATGATAAAAGAAAGTATAAAAATGAAAAAGCTAGAAAGAAAAATATTGGAAAGAGTTGTTTAAAATGAAGACTTAAGGTTGCTATTTATAGGCAACATTTAAAATTCAAAATCTGTCCCAACTAGCTGGTCGCACGGATCCATAGATCCACCATTACTTGGATCCGTCCTTTGGTTTTGCTGGATTCGTGGGTTGCAGCTGGGATAAATTTTATCTTTTTATGATTAACCCTAAATCTTAACAAAATATTCTTATGTACTTAAAAATCAGATTTATTAGATTTTTCTAGAAGGAAAATAATTCTTAACATAAATAAAGAAAGATTTTATAGATTTGGAAAGCTTTGAAAAGATTTGGAAAGATTGTTTCCACTTATGGTTAATCCTATTTTATCTTACATGATTAATATAACTAGCTTATAATTAATCATGTGTTTACTTAAACTTATTTAATTAGAAAGGTTTAAGCAAATGATTAAGTTTAAATGCAATAGAAAATATTTTTATTTGATCATTAACTACGTTTAATAATGTCATATTCATACCTTAAGTGATTTGTCACCGTCAAGTAGACTTACGACTAAATAACTTGTTTACGTAAACTTTTACGTAGTATGATATTATATTTGTTATCATCAAAACAGGAAGATCATTAAATATAAATATCATTTTTACGCGAATATTTGTATTAACAAAGATGTTGCCAACAAGGAAGAAAAAGCAAAGAAGTTGAGTATATAACGTTTACGATTTACCTTTTTTACGCAGCGTCATATATTATCTTTAATAGATTTTGGAAAGGACACATATATTATAAAGGTTGCAAGGATGAAAATAAATAAGATTTATAAACCTAGAACAATATTTTTTTGATAGCTGAAACATTTACTTTGATACATAGATGCAACAATGCACTAAATAACATATCCAAACACCCCGTATGGCTTATTTGGGTATTTCTCTAAGAGCGTATCCAAACACCATAGTTTAGAATTCTGTACAAAATGGTAATGTCTAGTAGACTCTTATAAACCCAGAACAATATTATTTTGATAGTTTTTATCTTTAGGTGGCATGACAGTTGCAGCCATCGACTTAAGACGGTTTAGTTTCCATTTTCTATTTTCTAAAACTGGCCGCATATATATAAGGTCTAAATTAAAGTTCATGTTATGTACTATGTTATCTTTAAGGTCCAGGGTGTTAAAATATTGAATATATAGGCAGGTCATGGAATGAGCAAAAAAGTTATTTTTTGGTATGGGTTAAATCAGATGACAACTGTTGTCACTTGAAGTGGATTTTTAAATAGTAAAAAGCTTTTGTTAATATTTGCAATGGAGACGCTCTTACAATTACTTTTAGGCGGCGTTTGGTTTGTGAATTTAAAATTTCGGAATTTTAAATTCTAAGAAATTTAAGTCCTTGAGAATATAAAATTTCGGAATTTAAAATAACTTCGCATGTTTGGTTGATATAAATTCATAATATTTTGAATTCTGTCATTATGTTTATTATTGCAACTTTTTTATGGAGTGATAGATAGAGGTGTCAAAAAACCCGACCCGACCCCGATTAAGCCTATTCGGGTCGGTTACTCAGGTAAAAAAAATTATTCGGGTCAACCCGAGTAATACGAATACTAAATAGAGTCGGGTATCGGGTTAAAATTTTTTGATAACTCGGGTTCAAGTCGACCCGAATAAATTATTTTTAATTTTTTTAATTTTTTTAATATAAATTTTATAAATATTCTATTTAAACGAGTAAAAAAAGCATTTTTATTACATTTTTTTCTCATACTCGGGTTGACCCGAACCCGACCCGAGTTGATCCGACCCGAATTGACACGAACCGACTAACTCGAATTCAAATAGGGTCAGGTTCGGTATGCAATTTTTAACCTTGAATCGACTTTGCCCCGACTCGAATTGACCCGAACAACCACACACCCGACTAACACCCCTAGTGACGGATTTCCTTTGATTTAAAAAATAACAAGAAAAAATACACCAAAAACAACAAGAAAAAAAGTTTATAATTTTTTTTGCTAAGTAAATTAAAATTCTTCACTTGCATTTTAATTATACCCATTTTAACTATTCGTAAAATAAAAAATTCCTTCATTTAAAAATACTAAACACAATATTTAAAAAAAATTAAAATTAAAATGACATGAAATACTACAATAGACCTATGTTAATCCTAAATCTAATGGATAAGGGAGGTTTTTAGTCTGAGAGACTGACACGGGTTTAGTGGTGACTAAAACCAATTCAAGACACTAAAACACACGCAATTGATCTTTCATTCAATAAAAAAAAACCCTAATCTTCAAAAACCCTAATCAATTTTCTTCTTCATGGGAAAGCAATTCGTCAATACGGATCAAAATGGTTGGACATGGATAACTCGTAACAAGAAGAAAATCAAAACCAATTGGAAATCCGTATCATAAGGATTTGGAGACATTTGCAACCCTTCCTGTATGTCATCAATATGCCTACGGCATTAACATCAAAGGATTAGCACGTGGAACGTGTTGTGCTTCTACATGGTCGTTTGTTGACGCTTTCATCGCTTATATTAAATTATTCTAAAGGATGGTGGTTTATAACGCTTTTGCTGGTTTTATTAAATTCCTTTGTTGTTTAAGGATGCAAATTCTATTGTGAATTCTATGTCGAATATTGGATTGTTAGTTTTTAATCTTTTACATTCACCCTTAGCTTTAAAACCATCATCCAAACAAAAAACTCTAGCACTAAAATATACTCAATCCCAACCAAAACCTACCAACGCTTTCACTACCGCCAATAACCATAACGCCTTCCCATCTTAACAACATCGCAACAAATAATAAACCTCCAGAAATAAAAACACACCAACCAAAACTCTCATACTCCTCGACCCTCAAATATGTTCCCATATCAACCTCCAACGAAACAAAACCCATCCAAAAACGCACCATCACACTCAAGGAAAAACAAGAACAATTAATGTGCAAACTCGGATACAATCCTACTTCGCGAAATTGATAAAGACATCGATTTCCATTGGAAAACATGTATGTCATTTGTAGGAATGAAGGCTATCTTAGATCTTAATATTCATATGTGGCGGATTACTGGATTTGGATACAATTTCCCTCATCTATGTCTTGCTCTAAATTTCCATAAGAAGAATGGAAATCTTTAAAAGGTTGTATTCGATTAAAAGGGCTCCCATGCCTAATTTTAAAATTGACGAACGAATTCTTTGGATTGAGGTGAGTGGTTTACCTTTATGTGCTTGGGGCTCAATGGCTTACAAAAAGATTGCAAGTAGCTTTGGGAAATTCTTGTTCTTTGAGAAGGAAGAATCCACAGCATTGAGTTCGGGTAGATAGACTTTGCCATATCTACCCAAATCACATCAACTCATCTCGAAAACTGTTCAAGTCGACATCAAGAATGAGTCTTTTGAGGTTTCGGTCCAAGAAATTGGATCATGGAGTACAAAAATAAAAGATGACTACAATGACATTTCCTCCAACCACGATTTAAAGGAGGTGGATCATGTATCTGAATCAAACGATGAGCAATTCGATTGATGATTTTGAAATTACTCCCAAACAAAACTCAACAATATGATGACCAGATTTTTGACAATGAACTGGTACCGAAGGGGACAAAAAAGATGGTGAAAATAGTATTCAATCGGCTCCCCAAAGAAAAAATAACGAAGATGACACCAATTTTAAATTTCACTATTCAGAAAAATAAGGATTAATTCTTCGGAATTTAAGTAGACCTCCTGGATTTTGAGTTACATGAAAAAGAGCTTTTCATCATCAGCAATTTGTTCTACATCGTTTGCAAGACGTTGAAAAAATGATATCAAAGGTATTTTCCCTTTTAAGTGAACTTAACAAAAATCATTGATGTGGGATTCATCACTTGGTTATGATGATTAGTGGATGTAAAAAAATCTAACAATAAATGATAAAAGGAATCGGGATTCTCTTGGTTGAAAATGGTGAATATTTTGTCATAAATGTTTTTGGTACGTGGACAAAAGAAGATAACGCATGTGGGGTTTAGGTCCAACCGTGCCGGGGAGGTAATTTATATGCAGAAACTCAAGTGAATAGTGTAGAATCAATGAAAGAGTTAAAATGATCAGCTTCAATACTATTCAAAGTAGTACCAAACCTTTCTTGTGCGTTTCTGACAGCATTCATGTCTCCAAACATAATATAGGAGCCATTATGGTGATGCATGAAGTCTGTGAGTCTATTCCATAAGGCAAGTTTAGAAACATGATCTTGTGGGCCGTAAATATTCACCATGAAACAGTCTCCCACTACATTCTTCCAATTCCCTTTGATAATAATAAACGAGTCGTCACACCAAATAGAATTCTTAGAGAACATATTGGGGTCCCATATAGAAATAAGACCACCTGAGAGACCACGAGCCATACTACAAGCATAATCAAAAGCATAGTTACCCCACATAGATTTAATTCGAAATAGCTCAAGACGAGTCATTTTTGATTCTTGAATCCCAAGAAAATGCACATTGTGTTTAAGGCAAAGGTCCTTTATCCACATGCGTTTTCTTCTTTTCCTCGTACCACAACTATTTATTGACAAAATATTCATTTGTCAACCATGTGAATCCCGATTCCTTTGATCATTTTGTTTAGAGTTTTTTTACATCCTCTAACATCATAACCAAGTGATGAGCCCACATCAATGATTTGGTTGAGTTCACTTAAAAGGGAAAATCCTTTGATATCATTTTTTCTACGTCTTGCAAACGATGTAGAACAATTGCTAGATGATGAAAAGCTCTTTTTCATGAACTCAAATCCAGGAGGTCTACTTAAATCCGAAGAATTATCCTTTGTTTCTGAATTAGTGGAATTAAAATTGGTGTCTTCTTCCATTTTTTTCTTTGGGGAGTCGATTGAATACCTATTTTCACCATCTTTTTTGTCCCCTTCGGTACCCAGTTCATTGTCAAAAGCTTGTTCATCCATATTGTTGAGTTTTGTTTGGAGTATTTCAAAATCATCAATCGGTTGCTCGTCGTTTGATTCAGATACATGATCCACCTCCTTTAAGTCGTGGTTGGAGGAAATGTCATTGTAGTCATCTTTTATTTTTGTACTCCATGATCCAATTTCTTGGACCGAAACCTCAAAAGACTCATTCTTGATGTCGACTTGAACAGTTTCCGAGATGAGTTGATGTGATTTGGTAGATATGCAAAGTCTACCCGAACTCAATGCTGTGGATTCTTCCTTCTCAAAGAACAAGAATTTCCCAAAGCTACTTGCAATCTTTTTGTAAGCCATTGAGCCCCAAGCACATAAAGGTAAACCACTCACCTCAATCCAAAGAATTCGTTCGTCAATTTTAAAATTAGGCATGGGAGCCCTTTTAATCGAATACAACCTTTTAAGACTTTCATTCTCTTGGAATTTAGAGCAAGACATAGATGAGGGAAATTGTATCCAAATCCAGTATCCGCCAACATGATGAATATTAAGATCTAAGAAGCCTTCATTCCTACAAATGACATACATGTTTTCCATGGAATCGATGTCTTTCAATTTCACAAGTAGGATTGTATCCGTGTTTTCCACATTAATGGTTTCTTGTTCCGTGAGTGTGATGGTGCGTTTTTGGATGGGTTTTGTTTCGTTGGAGGTTGATATGGGAACATATTTGAGGGTCGAGGAGTATGAGGGTTTTGGTTGGTGTGTTTTGATTTCTGGAGGTTTATTATTTGTGGCGATGTTGTTAAGAGATGGGAAGGCGTTATGGTTATTGGCGGTAGTGAAAGCGTTGGTAGGTTTTGGTTGGGATTGAGTATATTTTGGTGCTAGGGTTTTTGTGTTGGGATGTTGGTTTAAAGCTAAGGTGATGTAAAGATGAAAACTACCAATCCATATATTCGACATAGAATTCACAATAGAATTTGCATCCTTAACACCAAGGAATTTAATAAAACCAAAGCGTTTACCTCCTTTAGATAATTTATTAGCGATGAAAGCGTCAACCAAACGACCATGAGAAGCACACACGTTCCATAATCCTTTTGATGTTAATGCCGGAGGCATATTGGTGACATAAAAGGATGTTGCAATGTTCTCCAAATCCTTATGATAAGGATTTCCAATTGGTTTTGATTTCTTGTTCCGAGTTATCCATGTCCAACCATTTTGATACGTATTGACGAATTGCTTTCCCATGAAGAAGAAAATTGATTAGGGTTTTTGAAGATTAGGGTTTTTTTTTATTGAATGAAATATCGAGGAAGAAGATGGGGAGGGGTTGAAGGGAGGAAAATTGATTAGGGTTTTTGAAGATTAGGGTTTTTTTTGATTGAATGAAAGATCAAGGAAGAAGATGGGGATGGGTTACATATTTTAGTTAATTGCTTCACTAATTTGATTATCATCGAGTTACACTAGGGCCGTCATTGTGTCAATCTATATTGTGTTTGGGTTGGCGGATTCAAGTTGACGAGTTAATATATCTTAACCCTAACACTACATGTTTAGCTAATCATGTCGAAAAAACAACCTTAACCCAAATACGTGTATTAAACAGGCTAGTTGGGTTATCCCGTAGATAACTCGAGTTATAATTAAAAGGTAGTACATATTAGAATGGGAGTGTTCCAAAAGTATTATGCAACATGATAGAAACTATACATACAACATATAAAGAAAAAACCATTTGCTTGAAACTTAAAAACTCAAAAAATGAGTAATGTTGTTAGATTGAAATACCATCTACTTATAAAATTCAATGCAATCGATTAAATATTTAATTAGAATTTAAACCATTAACTTTTTTCACTCTCACTTATTTGACAACCATATATACATAAAAAGATTTGCATACACGCATATTAACACTATTATATATCGTCGCCGTTATGCGCGAATAGTCGTCTAGTAATAATATACAAACTAAATAGCATAGAAGTCAAATATCGTGTTCAACTTGTTATTAGACGGTATTAGGTTCATCCGCTCAAACCCGCTTGTGGGCTTGAGGTCCCGTTTATAGGTTTCTAAAGTTTTATTATGTATCACTATTATAAATAATGGATCATAAAGATAAATCTACCAAGAATTCTACAATCTAACACTTGCTTCTACCATTCATTTCGCATATAGAAGTTATGATTATGTGTGGCATAAGAAAAAATTTATACAAATGCTCTCATAGCTCGAATAATGTGAATGTCCTTAAATAGGTTTTGGGTATTACGTAATTGGTACATCCGCCTACGTAAAAATATCAACAAAGTACAAAACATCTACCTCATTTAACTCTTTATTTATGCTACAACATAATTTTTTATCAGTTTCTCTTCCATACCTTTTATCAGTTTAATACTTTGATTTAAGTTCATTTGGATATCAAACTTAGCTTGGATATCGGGGGACTCATCCCAACCCTCCATCTCCATATCATCCGACGAAGGAGATTAAATCCTCAATTACACTATCATGTATCTTTTGGTCATTTCAGTCCTATATAATTATATTTTATCTTTGTGTTGAGAACAAACATCATTCAACACACACCCAAAGCGTGTTTTTTCTCTCTCTACAACAACATACAATCACCACCATGAACAAATTTATTAGATTACTCCTAACATCTATCACACTAGCATCAATATGACACATGAACATCTAATCGATGAATCTCTGATCGAAAATCTCATTCTTTTCAGTTTGATTAACATCATTTTAGATACACATAAGTCAGATCCTGTTTCTTATTTTAGCTTATTTTATGTGAATAAGCTTATTAATTTATTATCCTTCGAATTTATAACTTATTATTCAGCTTATTTTGATCGAATCTTTTAATTATTTGTTATTATTATAAGCTAAATTTTATTTAGGTCTTTTAAGCGAAGAGTTTAGAATTATCATCATTTGAATTTTATAGGTTTTGCGAATTATAAGCCTAGCTTGCAGCTAATTTTGAGAATTATAAGCTATCTTATTAGCTTATTTATGTGCAGTGGTTAAAACTTTATATTGCTATTTTTTTATGTTTCCTTAATAAGCTCTATAATATTAGATTAGTTGATATAAGCTGAATTAATATGTATTTAGCTTATCAGTTAACAATAAGCAGTTTTAAGTAGCTTTTGGTTAACGTGTTTAATATATCATATATGATATATCATATACTTTTCATACGTATATCATATATGACATTGCTTTGTCATATGTATATGACATTGCTTTGTCATATGTATATGACATGTGATTATCATATCTGAATATTTTTAATTTCCCAAAAGAAACATTTTATTTATCCAATATATGATACTTTTCAATACTTATATCATATATGATATAAGCTTTGTCATTCGTATACGACATGTGATTACATATATGATATTTCATTTCTCTAAAATCAGTTTAATTATTCCTTTATATTTCATTTTAATTTGCATGAATGAAGAACATGAATGCTATTCTTATGTGAAAGTGTTGATCACAACAAAAGGACCCTAAGAGGTTTAGAATAAAGAACAAGTCGTGATTCAACATTAAGTTGTTGTTCAAGAAGAAATTGTTGTTTAAAAATTGTACACTTATTATGTTTGATTAGATATATTAAACAAGTGTTTATAATTCTTTTCACTTGATTTTGTTGTTTATTGATCTTAACATTAATGTGAATCTATTATATTTCAATATGTTTGATGATTCTAGAAATCAATATGATTTTACATCAGTTTCTTTTACATTTGAATTACATATGGTGATATATGTATTTTAAATTTGGTAACAAATATCATATGTGATTATTCTTTCATAAATTCACATATGAATATTAACATGATCATCACAGATTTAATCAACTATCATACTTGATGTTTAAACATGATAACATGATGATCATAGTTCTAGATGCTATTTTACGAGTGATTATAATGTTTGCATAAAACTTTAACAAAAATAACATAATCTTCAAATTTCAAATCCCAATACATTGTAAACTAGTTGTAGAGATGGTTTTACAAAAATCGTCTATAGAAAATAAATGAAGATCATGGTTTTTTCGTGTCCGTCTTTGCAAACCTCATACTCCGTTCTTGGCAATCTCTCTATTGTAGATTTCCATATGCATCATTATGAAAACCTCACACTCCGTTGCATTATCTTTTTGTAGCTCACTTTGGTCTGGTGATTGTTGTTTCTTAATGTTCACTTCTCTGGGCCTTAGAAAGACAGCCTTTTCCTCAACACAAATAAAAAATTGATTTTTTTCAGGCTCATTATCATATATGAGTGATAGTAATATGTTATAAATAACTTTCATGCAGATTATCATAGATGATATTATACACAAAACTAACTTTTAATTACTCACCAAGAGATTACAGAGTTTCTTGTATTTTATTTTCAAGCACATTATCATATATGATATATTATAGTGTTACAGAAGTTGACTTTCAAGCAGATTATCATATATAATATTATACACAAAACTAACTTTTAATTACTCACCAGGAGATCACAAACTGCTTTATGTTTATTTTCAGCACATTACGGATATATATATTATAAATGCTTAAAACCTAACTTATATCATGTGTGATGCATTACATAAGTTTTTACAGTTTGTTTAGGCTACTTATCATATATGATTTTTTACTAATATGTCATATTATATATGTTTAACGTAGAATAAGTCTTCGGCTTCGCCTCATGCTTAGCCTACACCTTCAGCAAAAGCTTGTTCGTGCTTTTACTTATTCAAACTAACTTCCAGTCTATTATTTCGTCTCTAAAATCACAATATCATCAACAAATTCTTTCTAAATAGTGAAAACTTAACTTCTAATCACTTATTTTCTTCATTAAAGTCTTAATAACATCAACGTACTTTATTTAAAACTTACTTATCATCTAACATCAGAATAACATCAAAATATCATCATTATTAACTATATAAACACAATAAATTGAAAAAAAAATCACAAAAATGTTCATCAAAAACTCTAGAAACATTAAAATATGTAGATGAAATGTTTTATACCTGAATTAGTAATTTTAAGCTTGTATTTCATCAACTTTTTACTCGAATCTTCAGCTTTAAGCTTAATTGTTAAGATTTGTTCTTCAACAACATCATCGACATCTTCTTCTTTTACTTTTAATGCGATTCGTGGATGATCTTTGATTTGTGTATGTGTTTTAGTGTGTGCATTTTTGGATTGTTTTTAGTGTGTTTGTGTGTGTGTTTGATGAGAGAGAAAGAGAATAATATCTAGATCTAGATGAGATGAATTGGGGGTGGTAGGTGTGTGAGAGAAAATGACGTAAATACCCCTTCGCCCTTTTTTGTTTTTTTTAATTAAAATATCTTTTTAATCCTAGCCTTTGATCTATTTTAGATGGAGGGCTGGGATTTGTCCTATCGTATCCAAGAAATGGAGGGTATCCAAAATAACTTCCCTGTAATACTTTTGACTTGTTAAACTTTACATTTTTTATTCTACATTTTCTGTTTTATAATTTATAATGTAAACAAAATTATAAAAATAAAATAAAAAAAAAGTTAAATAAAAAAATAAAAAAATACAAAGGGATATAAATGGTGTTTTAAGAGGGCTTAATAACCTATCCCTTATGATAACGAGAAGTGGGGAACAACATAAAATGTCAAAATGTACTACTCCGTATTTCATACATATCCTGTAAATCATATTACTAGTATCGTAACTAACAAGTTTTTTGGACCCGCGCTTCGCCGCGGCGGGGTTGTTTTTTTTATCTTTTTTTTGCTTGTTATTTTAGTCCATATGTGTATGTTTGTATTTTTTTTTAACGGAAAAGATGGAATATATATAAAAAAGAGTCTAGCAAGACGCTAGAAACTTAAAGTACAATAGAGTCAACAAAAAGAATTACATAACATCAAAAAATGGTAAAATCCGGAGACTTTAACTGCGAGGGAATCAAAAGGGATGAAAAAACTTTTGACACGAAGGCCGACGGATCGGTTTTCACTTCGGCAAAAGAAAAACCCCCCATCCCGGAGGCCGAGCCACCGGTTTTCACTTCGGGATGGATTTTGATGAAACCCCAAACAAGTCCCGAGAGAAGGATGAAAAGAAGAACCATCCTCAAAACCGACGAAGATGCCAAACGAAAAAACCTTGGCGTACAGGTACGCCAACCCAGCGAACTTGAACGCCAGCTTCAGGAAAAAACCAAAAGCAGCTCTAACCATTGCCATTACGCGTGATCGAAAGGGGATACATAAGCCAGTCATTCCAAGATAACTTCATATGGTCCCTATTGTGAAGCCACGAAAATGAAGAAAAATGAACATTATCGAATAGATCACTTTTCCTCAACAGTTGAGAGTTAAACGTGACGCTATTTTGGTATCTCCAAAGCCACCAAAGAACCGAAGTAGTAATAACATAGAACCTGTGTTTTTTCTCTTTAGAAGCATGCCAAGAGATGATCCAATCATTGAAAGAATCCCAAGAAGAAGCTTGAAAAAGAGGAATATTACACCATCTAAAAACGAGCTTCCACATATCGGTAGCAATGTCGCATTTGAAGAAAACATGATTAGCAGATTCAATATTGGCATTGCAAGAAGGACAAGAGATGGCCGGAATATCCATACCACGCGAAGAGAGATTCAATCTATGAGGGAGTCCGTCCAAGGAAAGCCTCCACATAAACACATGTGTCAATGTGTAGATGCATAAATGTATGTTTGTATTTGTGTAGATTCAATCTATGAGAGATTCAATGTATGTTTGTATTTAGTGTAGATGCATGTGTTAATGTGTATTAGTTTGATAAATACATGTGTCAATTTTGGTAGCCAAGTGTAAAGATGCATAAATGCAAGTTTTATATGGTCATAGTGAACACAAATAGGTTGCAGCTGAACAACAATTTTGGAAACACAAACTATTCAAGGTAAATCACAATAACAAATGAAAAACATTATGTACATAAGATTAACTATTATTGATATGGATAGTGTTTTAGCCAACTGAACATGCAAAAGCGTATGCAGATACTATGCAATGCTAGTTACTATAAGAAGACTACATGGGTCTATATCTGTTACAAAAAATATTTGCTTCTGCTTAGGAGCCTTCCTTATATAATAAGAGTTAGGATAGTAACCGTCTTCTAGTTTACGATAACAAAAGTTTAAGCATAGTTGGTACTGTGTTAGCCAACTCTTCTGAGCTTCCTACATTTACCATTACTGATTCATACTGGTCTTGACAATTCTGGTAGTAGTCTTTTTTAATCTGCCTTTTTTTTCTTGTGACCCGATGCTTCATCTGTGAAAAGGGTTCTCTTGGTTTGCTTTGCACTTGTTACGGTAGTTGCTGATGGGTTTTCTGGATCAGCTTCGGTTGTTAACGGTGATGGCTCTGTTACCTTTGGGGGAACATCACTTGTGACAGCTGAAATTGCGATCGGAATTTCTGTAAAAGTCATTTGTGTTATTAGTGTGGGTACCATGGTAGTATATATATCTAAATATGGTTTTTGTTTGTTTTTTTTTCCTTTTTTTAAGTATTAATTTTCTTACCTGTTATGTGTTGTGGCAGAGTTGCTGTTGTTGGCGTGTCCGAGATGCAGGTTGTGACTGAAACAGAGGAAGGCAGTAGAGTTGTTGGTTCTTTTGCTATAGTTTCCACAGGTGTTCCTGTAAGGGCAAAGTGTGTTACAGATATGTATCACTAACTTAGAAGTAGATATGCACGTATGCGTTCGTTTACCTATCATTATATGGGGTGGTGTTTCTGTTGCAGAGGAACCTGTCAAAGTTGATGGGTATGTAATATGTTAATGCAACACAGAAGTAGCAATAAGCGTAACAAATATCAAATAATGAAAAAATAGTCTAGTAGTCATGGATCACCTGTGAGTGTTGGCTGTTTTGGTGTAGTTGTTGTGTCTGGTTGCAGTAGCTTATTGTTTAACTGATTGTATGGGACTAAATTGAAATGATGTTTTGGAAATGCGTCTGCTGGTATGCTCTCAAAGGACGTATACTTTCCAAACCTTAATGTTGTACCATTTTGCAAAGTCTGGTTGTAGTTGATTGTTGGATTACAAATGAATTTTGTTATCCTGTACGCTGCTCCATCTAGAAGTAAGGAACTGAAGTATGCAATGTCAGCCTTGCCCATATTCGCTTGTATCGCATTTCCCTGAAGATATTTGGCAAAGCTAAGAATATTTATGGACATTTGTGTATAGGTATGACTTTGATTAGGATATATGTACCTCTCGGTCGATAAAAATGCAACAATAGTCGGTTGTAGCTGGTTTTTGTGGTTTTCTGACTACTCATTTTCTATATACCCGAGCTTCTAAGGTCTTGTTCTTGGCGCCCGGTGATAAGTCAGAAATGCAGTTTACCGTCATGATAGCTGTAGAAAAAAGAAAAAAAGAAAATTTGTATGCGCGGGAGTTAGTTCTCTATAAGATAGTGCAAAAGCTGCAGGATAATGTCATCAAGAAGCATGAATGCATTTAGAAACATAATGTTGGGTGAAAAAACAGATAACTAACAAAAAACTGTCAACATGTAGGGAATATGAGTGTCAGGAGCAATTTTGCAGACATTTATAGGCACAAAGTGGAAACAGAAAATAACGTAATAATGAAGATAAGAGTAAGTATGATAACAGGAAACATAATACACATGGCATTAGATTCAGATAAAATAAGTTTGGCCTAATTTTTGTTACACAATATAGAGGGTTATTAATAAACAAAACATGTGTGTTATGAATATTAGATAGAAATTCTCTGTACACTATATTTTTAGTGACATTCAGCGCCTGATTTTCTTGCTGTTTTATCAGTATTTTTAACCCATTTGGAGATGTAGCCCGGGACAATGCAACATACAGTTGCCCGTGACCGAATACTGGTTCAGGCAAGTACACTCCAATCTTATTTAGAGATTGTGTAACATTTCTCAATTTCAGGTCATTTTACGACTCCTATTATTTGTCATTATTTATTTTGGTCTGATACGCGTTTACTTTTAAATTAACTTTTAAGCTAAATCGCGTAGACTAGGAGTGATCATTTAATGTAAACGGTCATCAAATAAATTAAGGTTTACATCAAACAAGTAATATATAATTATTAAGAAGATAATTATTAACTTTGAGTATTTTATTTTTATTGGTCACGTAAAAGGTTTGCGTTTCGCGATAAAATACATTTGGACACACCCCGGAAATACCTAGACTTACCTAGACTCAAACCAATACCCATTTTTAAACCTTTAACACAAAATTTATTAAAATCTTGTGTTAATGACCCACTAGGGCCGGATATACACACAAATTTTCCTAGAAGATTTCCTAATGATCCCTAAGTACATGTACAAGCTCTATGTAATTAAGAATGGTACTTACTGTTTCCTAGTAGCTAATACATAATGGTTAATAACCATTTTGCTCTCCCTTTTTCCCTTGGATACCCGGTTACATACAATGCACATACACAAACCATAAGATTTCCAAATCTTAGGTAACCTTGTACAAATATTTAGTAATTAAAACATGTACTTAGGTGGTTTGGCTAAATACAATGTGTGACTAACTAAAAGCTACAAAACTACCTTGTTAAGGGCACGATTTGGTTTGTTTGGGACTAGGGGGCATGTAACTAGTATCTTGTCTATAAATACACACTCACACTTGACATTTTACACTCTTACAACTCACACTCACTCAAACAATAAACATATATACTCCCTTTCTCTTGTTCGGGCCACGACACACAAACAAACACCCTCTCAATCCATTCGAACCCAAAATAAACCCTAGGGTATTCATACAAGTCATAATAAGGTTTACGAGCTAAGGTTTGGGTATTGGAATAAGCTTTGAAGCTTTGGTTGGGTCATTTCGATCGTGTGTGCATTTGGGTTGCTTGCCTAGCTCAAAATCAAGCCTTAGGACTCATTGTAAGTCACGTTGAACCTATACAACTCATATGATACTTGTTTTCCTTCGCTAACTAGGCAATGTGTCACATTATTATATAAATAACATGCTAGCATGAGTCCATGCACTTTAAATGCAAAACATGCGTGTTATACGCAATGTTATTGCGTATATATTACTTGTGTAGTGTTGGAATGTTAAGAAAACATGTAACATGGCTTATTAACGAGCAAAGCTTAGAAAAACCATTCATTATAAGAAAACCACACGTAAACTTTTATAGTAAACAATGTACTATGGCTTGGGAGCGTATGCGGGACGTTAAGAAACACTTGCATGTAAGATACGACGTGTATATAAGCTATATACATGACATTTTTGCCACTAGGGCCTTTTCGAATAATCACGTAAGTTACTAGAGAAGCAATGGGACATAATGGGCTTGTAAAATACTCAAGAGTGCACGGCCCGGGCCCAACCGGCCCAACAAGCCCAACAGTGGAGCCACGGCTTAATAATAAGCTCATTCGAGCTTATTGATGGACCTAGAAATCTAGTGAATTCATATTATGATATACATGCTCAAGCTAAACTCCTATTGGGCCTTTAGCCACGTCTAAAGCCAAACGAGCCCAATAAGCCCACCTAGGGAGCCACAACTAAATTATAAGCTCTATGAGCTTATTGAGAGTCATACAAACATAGGTGAAACATATATGGACCCTAATACTAATTAGAGAACCTAGCCGAACCGATAATGGGCTTGTTAGCCCATTTTCGAGTCCAACGCAAGCCAATAAGCTCACAATAAGCTTAAACAGCTTATTGGTAAACTTATAACAGTTGGATGGGCCCAATGGACTTAGGAATAACTAATGGACCTTAATGGACTAAGCCAAAACCATTAGGAACCTTATTCGGAATCATATCGGGCCCAATAAGCCCATTTACGAGCTTAACGACTTATTGAATAAGCCCACACTTAAGAACAGCTTAAACAGACTCAAATGAACTTATTAAATATGGAAAATAAGTTAAAATCAATAGGTAAACCCTAATGGACCTTTTGCTAGCATTCGGTTAAGGTTGTTGGGTCAACGAGCCCAATAAGCCCAAAATAAGCTCACCCGAGCTTATTAATAAGCCAAACTGATTTTATAACTTAGTTAAGCTTGACAAGTGTGTATGTACTCTTGGAAACTTAATTGGACCATTAAATAGCTTAATGGGCCCTAACGGGCCCAATAAGCTTAAATAAGCTCATCCGAGCTTATTTATAAGCCAAAATAGTTGGCTTTGCTTATTGGAGTTTTATAAAACTTGTTGTCACTTGTTAGAACTTAAATGGACGTAAAATGTGAAATTGTGTAAAGTTGGAGGACTAAAAGTGTAAATTACAAACTAGAGGGGTTAAAACTGTCATAACTGATTTTATAAGGTTTAGGGACTGTTTTGAGCACTTTTGGAACTTAAGGGGCTGTTTTAAACATATAAGGACCTAAAGTGTAAATTGTGTTAAGTTGGAGGACTAAATATGTAATTATGAAAACTTAAGGGTTTGAAATGTAAAATAGTATATATTTTATATACCAGTGGCTGTTTTGTAAATTATAAGAAACCTAAGGGTATTTTGTAAACGAAGGTGAAATATTTAAACACTTAACGAATCGGGCGAATTATAATATATTCGGATATTATTCGGTTTTGAATAACGGCTTAATAAATAAGAACATTTATTAACAAAATATATACGTTTCCCAAGAGCCATCATGAATTTCAAATACAATAATCATGTGCACCACCACACAAGTGATAACAGTATATATAAACTTATAATTGAATTTAGTTTATACACTGAGTCGTTAGCCTAAATATGTAGACTAAGACTTGACCGTATTTACTTAGGTATTTGACGGTGTGATTCATACTTGGATATCTTATATCATTTTAGAGGACTATTTACTAAGGTGAGTTCATAGCCCCCATGTTTTACAATTATTTAAATGATTTACATCTTTGGGGTGAGAACATGCTTGTTTTACAAATTGGACGCAAGTGTACATTTTATACTATGATTACGTGTTTGCCTAAGTAGCGATAACCCACTGAGCCCACTATCATGAACTGTCAATTACTGGATTGTAAGCGCGAGTGTTATAAATAGATCTATTTGGGATTGAAAACCCCCGTTCGGGTGATTAGCTATCATCGGGAACGAACGTATACCATGTCGGATTTGGGATGTTGTGGGTTAGAACATCATTCACGAGCATTCATTGGCAATATATTTCATTCATACATGTCGAGCTTCAGTGTCATGAGCTTAGGTAGACGTAATTACTTTTTATGATGTTTGCATTTGTTGCTTAATCATACACTTAGAAATCTTGCGGTCCTACTATTGATTTACAAAAACCTATGAATTCACCAACTTTATGTTGATATTTTAAGCATGTTTTCTCAGGTCAATAAGGCATGGGGTGCTCAGATACATTGGGGGTCACTCTTTGGAAAGAGTCAGTACTAAAGATTTGGGTGTATTACATTTTGGGAACATTTGTTATAAACCGAAATCTTTACTTATATTGTCGAACAATTTGAATCCATGAGCTTTTGTAATGAACAAGCATTTTGTTAATCCAATATATCTTTTTAAAAACGTCACGTTAGTGGTCGTTCTCATATCTTGTGCTATTGATCTATGAAGTAACGCCCTCGGATATTCAACATTCCGCTGCTACCCAGATTTGGGGGTGTTACAGATTGTATACATAGCAATGTTATATAGAACCAAGTCAAAAAGTTTTGTCGGACTATAACATTCTTTCAAACACTGTATCTCACAAACAGGATTTGCGAGGGACAACATCAATACTTGATTTTACACTACCCGCACATATATGCGCTAACATCTACACACTAGACATTTAACATTAGTAGGGTACTACTGCTTACATGATTATATAATGCGAGAATATAAAATATACTAAGTAATAACTAGAAAGACTCTTAATAATGGTGTAAAATACACATATCCGTTTATACCTAAAAAGGCCCAATTAAGCCTAAAACAGACTAAAAATGGCAAAAATATACTTGTTTTTGTGTTTTGTGTGTGCAGGTACGGATATATCAAAACTCACAAGAAAACAGTCAAAAACGGGCAAACACGAACACGGGAATCAGCAGAGCACAAGAGAAGCCAAAGATTTAAAGCCAAAGCCAGAAAAAGTCAAACCTCAGTCAAAGAAAGTCAAACCATGAGCAAAGAAAAATATTTTTTTGATTATTTTTGAATTTATTATGAATTAAAAACTATTTTAATCTAATTAAATCCTAAAAAATAGCAAATTAAGTCCTAAAAATTTAGAAAAATGATTTTTAAACTTAGAAAAATCTAGAATATAATAAAAACTCAGAAGACTATTTTTTACTATTTTTAAAATTAAAAATAAAAGCTCAAAAATGAAAATAAAAATCTAAAAGAGTTGAAAATGATTTTTCTTAATGTAAAACTAAAAGTATTTTTTATAAAACTAAAAACTATTTTTTTGTAATTTTCTGAAACTTTTTTCTATTTTTAATGTAATTTCGAAAATTTAAAGATAAGAAAAATGATTAAAATTAAAATATTAACTAGAAAATTTTGAAAAATTCAGGATAAATCCTGAATGCTAGCATCTACAAAGGAAAAATAAGAAGAAGCCAAAAGCTAAACGAATAAGCCTGAGAATAAGCAGATTAAGCCACGAATTGGCTTATGGGCTTAAGGCCCAAACAAAGGGTAAAAGAAATGTGTGTACAAAAGCTCACGGATGAGATATTGTAGCACACAGGTAAACATGCATGGTACACAAGCAAGAGGTTGTGGGTTCAAGGCTAGGCAACACCCTTTTTGGTTTTTTTTTTCTTTTTCACTTTTTTCAAAAACTAATTCTTGGAACTTATAAAGGACTTAATTTTAAACACTTTTAATAAATGGAGCATCAGCTCAGAGCGAGAAATAAGCTCTTAAAAGCTTTTTGAAAGTCTGACCTCAGAAAGGAGGCCTTTGAGCTTAAAAATCCTTAAAATGACTAAAAGGCTTGCACTCTCTTCTTTATAAGCTCAATTTATAAACTAAAACTTGCCATGGACTCCTTATGATATGCTTAAGCTAAAAATGACAAGATATTTGAGCTGAAAAAATTGAAATACTCCTAAATCATTGGATCAAAAGAGCAAACTCAGAATTAGACTGTAAAAGTACAAATTCAATTTAAGCAATTAAGCTTATTAAGCTATGAAACAAGCTGAGATTTTGAAATTTTCTTAACCTATTTATAAACTATGAATCCAAATTATAAAAGCAAATGCTACAAGCTAAAAATCTAGAATTAAGAACTTAAGTCTACTAGCTACTGTTTTTGGGCTTTTGAGTTTTTTATTGACTTTTACAAGCTAATGTAGACTATAAATTAATGCTGGAAATAAAAAAACAAACTCTAATCTATATTAAGCTATATGATGACTAAAAGACACTAGAGTTTAAGATCCTAACTTCTACTAACAAAAGCTGAAATGAAGATTAAAGGGACAACAGTAGTAACTAAGGTTACTACTGCTAGTGCTAATGGCAAAGGCCAAAACCAAGTTTGCAGGCGACTAAAGTGTAAAGACCTACACTAAACACTCTTATTGAGAGTGTCTTATAACAATGCAACACAAGTCTAAAGCTTAAGAAGCTCAACTCAAAATCCTACAACAAAGCTTAAGGTTAATACCTCCCCTGGTGCAAAAAGACAGAATTAAGCCTAAAAATGATTTTAAGCTAAAACTAATCCTCAAATTCTTTTTAAAACTTGCTCAAATATAAAACTCTAACTATCCAAAGAGAAACTACCAATTAGTGTTGACTTTTAGAGGTCAAACAAGCTAAATCCAAACACTCCTTTAGAAAATAACAGACTTGATAAGAACTTAATCAAATTGAAATCCAATGAACACAATCATACTACCAGATATCAAACAGCTTTTAATAACCTTAATTAACATAGATTAACAATCAAAAATGCTAACATGAAGATCTAATTAACTATACTAACTATTTTTTGGTTTTTAAGGACAAGTTATGAAATACAAAAATCTAAACTAAATTAACTAAAAACAGATAAGAGAACTTGATTAATGATTAAAATGAAACACAAATAAGCTCAAATAAGTAACAATTTAAGCAGATAAGCAAAGCTAATTAAGCAATTAAGTAAATATTAAGCTAGAATTTAAATGACAAGGAATTTTAAAAGAGAACTTACAAATAGCTTCGCAAACATAAGCATAAACTCAAATTAGCAGCTACTAGCTCAGCATATCCTATATGGATAAGCCTAAAAGTCCACGTGAGCCCTTCCATGAATGGCACACCTCCAAAACTTATAATCTAAATAAAGGCAAGGATATTTAACTGATTTGATTATGTATAAGTATGATTAAGGTATGATAAGCCACATTACTATCTTATAGACTAGTAATAGCTAAATGAGCTTAATGAACATTAGCTTATACTATATAATAAAAAATGAAGCTTATGAGTTTAAAAACAAAGAAATATGACAAAGTAAAACTGAGTTTCATTAATATAAAAGCTTGTTTACATTACTTTAAAGTAAATTACAAAAACTGAGAAGAGAAATTACATAAGCTATAAAACTAAAATTAAGCTAAAAATAAAAGCTACTAACTACCTAGATGGTGTGTGTGTGTGATAGTGAGGGCTATTTATAGCCTGTTGATGAAGATTCTAGCCCCCTTGCATCACACGCTCCTTTTGATCTTTCCCGTACAAATTTCCAATCATTGGATCATGATTTTGAGCCGTTGGATCATGATCTATTTCCCACGGATTGCCAAGCTGTCATTCCTTTGATGTGACAGCTTGTGCTTGTTTTGTGAGTGATAATAGAGTAAAACCCACCTCTCCTTGTGCTTTCTTCATAGCCACGTGGCCTTCTAGCTTGAGTGAACCAATTAGAGCTCTTGATATGACGTTTTTGACCCTGCCATCTTGTTGTCGATCTCATGAATTGTCTATTACACCCCTTAATTTGTGTTTGCCCCTTGTTTTGACTGTGGTAAGTGTTGGAGAAGGAGGGTGAATAGTAACCCCTTTTTTGGCGCCCATTTTCTAACTAAAATGGGTAAAAAATGTTTAAACTTTGGGGAAATTGTAAAACTAGTCCCCCTATTTGTTTATTACAAGTGTAAGGTTAAATTAACTTCCATTCTTGACAGCTTTGGCCCTTGGAGTTTTATAAGAGGATAATGGACTAGATAATGGGACCCCCCCCCCCCACCTTTTGGTTTTGGGCTTTTGGATCCGGGTAAGGTTTTTAAGGGTTTAGGGGCCCACTTAGGTATAAGGACCATTTGTGTAGTATTTGAAACTTGAGGGACTGAAATTAAACATTTGGGATTTGTCCTTTTGTGAGTTGACTTTGTTTGACCAGGGTTTGACTTTCTTTGACTGAGGCTTGACTTTTTCTGGCTTTGGCTTTGAATCTTTGGCTTCTCTTGTGCTCTTCTGATTCCCGTGTCCGTGTTTGCCCGTTTTTGACTGTTTTCTTGTGATTTTTGATATATCCGTACCTGCACACACAAAACACAAAAACAAGTATATTTTTGCCATTTTTAGTCTGTTTTGGGTCATTTAGGGTCATTTTTGGTATAAACAGATATGTGTATTTTACACTTATCAAAATTCCCCAAACTAAACGATTGCGTGTCCTCACGCAATATTACATGCCTTATAACCAAATATCTCAAAACTTCCCCAAACTAAACCTTTGAAAAGTAGCAAAGATTTTTGTTGAGAGAGCTAAGAGATCACAAGTTATAAAACACCCGAATTCCCATTTTCAAAGATTTTTTTATTTTTTTATGATTTTTCTTAATAATTAACTTCCTAACTACAACTTATTCTTGTGTGACATAATGTATTGTTTTCATTACCTTGTGGTAACTTTAAGGATCATGGAACAAAAAGCACATTTAAGTGTCTAAAAGATAACTTCATCATTCCCGATTTTTCACTTTTCCCATGCTAAGCTTAAAAATAAGATCACCGTTAAGTACGAGCTAAGATGCTAAGACTACTTATAATTACAACTTGTGAATTTCTCTTCCCGACATAAATCATATATTTAAGTGTGTGTGCTCAAATTAATTTAAACCATTAAATCCACAAATTTAGATAGTTGAAATCCGACTAAGCTTTACACATGGGCCTTTTGGGCTAATATGTTAATCACTTAGTAAGATCACAACTCAAAGCAAACAAAAACCTCCTTAGCTAAGACATCGTTGGTTCACTTGCCCCAAAAATGACTTTCTTCTCTAGCATCTCACCGTCATCGGGTAAGTGCTAAGGCTTTTGACACCCCATCCGGAGAATAATAATCGAGACGCATGAACTTCCGATGAAAAAGCCTTGTAGACTTTTGCAAACCTTAGTTCAAAAGAATACCTTGGTTTTAGAAAATGAAACTTTTACTATTTATTTTCTAACTTGCAACATTATTATTACTATTTACATTATTAGGCTAGGAACCGGTATCACTTTTCTTTCGACGACACATCGGCCACGCCTCCGACAAGAGCCCGTGTACTTATTATGATACCGACCCTAAATATACATCCTCCATCCTTTCTTTCGATGTCACATCGGGAGCGAACCGACAAATGCCCATGTACTTTATTGCGATGGAGTTTGTATATTAATTATTAACACTAAGGATTTATAACTTGCATCCTTTTTATTCACCAACTACATTTTTAGAGATTTTTTTTTAATTAATTAATTTAACACATTATTTTTGCAAATAGAAAATTTTCGTTTTAGAAAACCAAAGTATAAACTTGAACTAAAATTCTTATTTACCAATGATGTTTGACTTCATCATCGATAAAGCTTTTTCTCAGAATATGTTGATTAGACTTTTAAGAGTAAAACTCTAATTTGTAAAAATTAAAGAGAAAACGTATAATTAATCATTTTAAGAACTCCGGGGAAGAAAAAAACACAAGTTATTCTTATAAGCCTTTAAGTTTTCCAAATAAACTTTGTTTAGCATCCTAATTCGTAATCAACACTATCATCTCTTATTCTTTGCAATTTAAAATCTCTAATAAAGAAATTTGCAAATACTTAGCCTATATAAAATCCAACTCGGCATATTTAAAATCTACTTAAGATTAGCACAAGTTTTCATTTACTAATGATTTCAAATCTAGCATGTTTAAAGTCTACATGAGACTAGCACAAACTATCATCATTAATTGTTAAGGGAGAAAGCTAGAACTCTACACGTTCGATCGGGTCAAAAATTACTTCTTATTCTTACCAACGGAAAACCTACATTCATGTCTTTAACACTTATTATTATTATTATTATTATTTTTCATTTTTTTCCTACAAATAAGATCTTAAAAATTTAAAATTTTTGCTATTTTTGTGGGAAAACGGGTACGTGAGAACAAAACAATAAGCAGGTAACATCAAATCGATAGATTCCCTCCCCAAACTAAAACGAAACATTGTCCTCAATGTTTAAAGCCGGGTTCTACGAAAATCTAAGCCGTTTATTAAGTATGCAAAGATAAACGTGAATCGATAAGATGAAAGGATATCGGATCTCCCCAAACTAATTTCAAACAAAGGATAGGAAGCTCGAGTGAACCGGGACACAACACCGAACACGAGAGGCTTCAGAAATTGTTGGTTCAATCCTACAAAAATCACAAGTGCAAACAACAAACAACAAGAAAACTAGAAGAGGATAGCCACAACACATCACAACACATTAAAAATAAAAAGAAAAATAGAAAAGGATAAGCATGGGGTGAACTCCCATGAAGCGGCTTGTTTTTGTTCACCGAGTCGCAAGCTCGACTCGATCCCCGAATTTAGTTGTCCTTAGGGAAAAAAATAGCAAATTAAGTACTAAAAATTTAGAAAAATGATTTTTAAACTTAGAAAAGTCTAAAATAACATAAAAACTCATAAAACTAATTTTAACTATTTTTAAAATTAAAATCCTATTTTTAAACTTAAAATTAAAGGCTCAAAAATGAAAATTAAAATCTAGAAGGTGTAAAAAAGATTTTACTGGATGTAAACCTAAAAGTAATTTTTATAAAACTAAAAACTATTTTTTTGTAATTTTCTGAAACTTTTTTCTATTTTTTATTGATTTTTTAATTTTTAAACCTACGAAAAATCCTAAAAAAATACTTCAGATGATGTAATAAGAATTGGAAAAATTCTCAAAAAATCAAGAAAAGTCCTACTAGTAACAAGGAAGAAGAGAAAAATAAAACTAAACAAACAGCTAATCAAATAAGCTCTAAAATAAGCTAGATAAGCTACGGCTTATTAAATGAAAAGGAAATGAAAAAGACTATTAGTATTAAATGGGGGAAAAGGTTACTGGATGAGCTATTGAAGCATATTGGTAAGACGTATGGCTTATGAGGGAGAGGTCGTGGGTTCTAGTCTGGTAACACACCCCTTTTTGCAATTTTTTTTACTTTTAACAAAAACTAAATATTAGAACTTAAAAAGGACTTAATTTTAAGCACTTTTTATAAAAACAATACTAACTGAAATTGAGAAATAAGCTCAAAAACAGCTTAAGAAAAAGCTGTTACAGAAAGTGGGTGTTTGAGCTTACTTTCACTTAAATAGATGCACAAGCTTCAATATAAGCTCAAATCCAAAAACAAAAGAAGTTCTAGAAAGCTTATGATGTGCTTAAGGAAATATGAAAGAGATTTGGCTGGAAACACTGAAAGAACAACTGAATTGGAGGGATTAAAGCAGCTAACTCAGATTATGACTCAAAGAGTTCAAAAACAAAATAAGCTCAAATGCTCAATAAGCCAATTCAGATTCTATAATTTTGAAGATAAGCTAACTAATTAAATCCCTAATGAAAACATGTATCCAGTTTTTTCCATAATCACAAATTAAGCACTTATAAAAATATCTACACTACTTATTTTTGGTCTTTTTAAGTTTTTGATGAGCTTTTTGACAACAAATACACACTCAAATTTAAGCTATAATTTAAAATTAAAACCTAAACTATATTAAGCTGATCCTAATCAATAATTATCTTGAATTTTAAAACCTAAAGCCTAAATTTTCTAGCTAAGGTGAAACCTAGAAATGACAGCAGTAGTAACTTAGTGTTACCACTGCTGATGCAAATAGCAAAAGGGTAAGCACAAATGCAGGATACCTTAAGAGGTGATCCTGCACTTAGACACTCTATTTGAGTGAGTCTAAACTCTAATCAAACAAAGAACCAAGCCTTAGATGGCTTGGTTCAAATTTTCACAAGTGAAATCACAAGGAAAATTCCCCTGGTGCTGAGACAGATTCAATAAGCCCTAACTTTTTAGATTTTGAAAACTAACTTTTGAAAATGCTTTTCCTAATGATCTTAAGTGTAAATGAAACTGACTCAAGCAAAATTAAGAGCTTACTTTGACTTTTGGTGGTCAAACAAGCTTAAACCAAACACCCCTTAATGTTGTTGACAGATTTCAAAAAACTTTTAAAATGAAATATACTTAACTAAACTTTGATATCAGACATTAATGAGCTTATATCAACCCTAACAAGCATAAATCATTAACTGAATTAACTAGAATCAAAGATTTAAAACTATGCTACTATATTTTTGGCTTTTATAATTTTTTTAAACAGTATTGAGAAACTAAGATCTACAATCTATTAACTAAAGATAAATGAACAAACAAGATTAATAAGCACAACTTAACAATAAAAAGCACAATGAAGCTAGGAAATAAGCAGTTTAAGCAATTAAGTAGCAACTAGTTAACAACTAAGCTATATTAAACCAGGAAATAAAGAACAAGGAATTTAAATGGAAACTTACCAATTGCTTCAGCTTAACAGAAGTTTTTGTTCAAACTATCAGCTACAAGCTCTAGCTTATCCAAATGGATAAGCTAGTATAAGTCCATCGGAGCTCATCCATGGTTAGCTCCCCTTCCAAAAGTACACAATCTATAAGCTAAAGTAATAAGGCTATTTTAGTTTAAGTAGATATTAAACTGAATTAAGCTCTATTATAAGCTTATAGACTTATAAGAGCTATTGAGCTTATTAAAATAGTAGCTTAATATTTGAGAGGAAGTGATTATTAATGAAAAACAAAAATGCTTATGACAGCTTATTTAAGAGTAAACTAGATTTCATTAAAATAAACTTGATTACATGATTAAAAAGAAATTACAACTGAATTTAAAAAGGAAATTGCAATAAGCTAAATTTAAGCTAAATTCTACTAAGCTACTCACTACGTGTCGTGTGTGTGAGGGTGTGAGCTCTATTTATAGCCTCTTGGTGAAGCTTCCAGACCTTGCTTGCTACCCACGCTCCTTTCAATCTCAGCCAATCATTCCATCAATCATTTGAGAGTCAATAGTAGCCCTTGGATCACAAATGAACTCACACGGATTGCCAGCTTGGCAATCCGTGATAGAGACATATGTGCTTCTTTTGTGAGAGCAATTAGTGCAAAACCCCGCTTCTCTTGTGCTTCTTTGAGTCCATGTGGCTTTAGGGAGCCAATGAGAGTGCTTGATTTGACATAATTAACCCTGCCATTTTGCTGTTGATCACTTGAATTGTCGTCCTTGACCCTCAATTAAGAAAAGCCCTTTGATTTTGACTGTAGGTAACTTGGAGGAGACGATGAATAGTAACATGCCCTTGGCGCCCTTTTTATAACTAAAACGGGTAAATTTGTTTTAAACTTTGGACAATTGACAAATTCAGTCCCTCTCTTTGGTTATCACAAGTTATAGTGTAAAATAACTTTCATAATTGGCAGTTTAAGTCCTTGTGGTTTAATAATAGGAAATTGGGCTAGGGTTTTGGGCTTTTGTAATGGGCCTTGTATCCGGGTAGGGTTTTAGGTAAATTTAAGGCCCATTTAGTTTTTAGGGATCATTTGTGTAATTTCTAAAAACTTGAGGGACTAAAGTGGTAACTTTTGAGGATCTGTCCTTTTGTGGGTTGACTTCTGTTGACCAAGGTTGACTGGAGGTTGACCATAGCTTTGACTTTTTGACTTTTCTTGGCTTTGGCTTTGAGTCTTTGGCTTATTTTGTGCTCTTCCGATTCTCGTGTTCGTGTTTGCCCGTTTTTGACGGTTTTCTTGTGATTATTGATATATCCGTACCTGCACACACAAAACACAAAAACAAGCATATTTTTGCCATATTTAGTCTGTTTTGGGTTTAATTGGGCTATTTTAGGTATAAACAGATATGTGTATTTTACACTTATCAGATGCCCTAAGCAAGATTGCGTCTACAAGTTTCCCACACCTCAGTAAGCAAGTACTTGTAGAAGAATTAAAGGAAAAGTCTATACATGAGAGGGAAGTCCTCGCTATAGTAGAGGAGGAAGAGCAAATGTAGGTCCTTTGTCTTGGATCTATATAGCCTTTGTAAGACAATAGTTAACTTGAATAAATCCAAATCAACTATATGAGAGACACTGACTAATAATATCAAGTGTTAATGCGGAATCTTAACACAAGAATTAAGAAGAACAATGATACTAAATTTGCTATTGAATTCTATTAAGCTTTAATGCTTCTATTACATATATGAAACTCTATGCCTCATGGTTCCTTTTATACACCATGAAAAACCTTCGGGGCTTACAACAACTTTATGTGTGAAAGGATAATACATATCCTTTCCTAAGATATTCACTAAGATAATCTCTAAGATAACTTTACTATTCTGTTATAATAAACAGACTTAACTAAATACGACCTAGTACTAACTATAGTACGGCTATTCTCCAGTACTAAAACTTTAGTACTGCCAGACTTAACTTAGTACTGCCAGTATTAACTTAGTACTGCCAGAACTAACTAATACTACCAGACTTAACTGTTATACTACCAGTATTAAGTCTTTTACAATCTATTTCCCAACAATCCTCCCCTAACTTGATCTTTACTTGTGAACTTCAAGTTTCTTCAAATATCTTCAATTTGAGCTTCCTGAGGATGTTGTAAATAAAACTCTTCTAATTATTCTTGATCTGCAATTCTTCAAATCATCTCTTTTTTATCTCTGCAGCAACTATTCTTCAAATCTTTTCAGCATCCCTTCATATCAGCAACATTGACTATATGTACATCAAATCATATGGTTTCAGACTATTCTCATCACTTCCAGGTGTGTTAACTCCTGTGAGAGGTGAATCATTGAAACTTTAAATGGATTTGATGTCTCTTTACCAATTAGCCATTTACTCTGGAGTAGTTAGTCCTTTCGGCCCCAGAAAGGTGCATGTCCCTGGTAGGACTAAAAAACCCATTTCAACTTCTCAGTACATAAAACATTGGTCGAGTGGTAGTCCATATGTTTTTGGCAAACCATTACAGCCATAAACGGATTTGATATGCCTTTACCTGTAGCCGTTTGCTCAGGGCTAGTCAATCCTTTGGCACCTAGAAAAGGTAAATTCCATGGTGGATTGATGACCATGTCAACTCTTAGTACTTGAAACTTGGTGAGTTGATGTACCATCCACTTTTTGGTAAAGTGTCAACCATCTAATATGGATTTGCAATTTGTCTTTACCATAAGCCATAACCTTATGGACTAGTTATGGTTTTTCCACAGCCTTTACCACAAACCATAAACTTGTGGGCTAGCCAACTCTTTACTAACCAGATATGGTGAGTTGATAACCATACAATTTTTGGCAAATTGTCAGCCATTAACGGATTTGAGAAGTCTTTACCAAGAGCCGTTTGCTCCTGGACTAGCCAATCCTTATGTCTGTTAGACATGGTGGACTGATAACCATTTGTTGTGTTAGTGCATAGCACCTCCACCAAGTGTTATTCTTCTTATTTCCATCCTAGATTTCTAACTCATCAACCTATACTACTTCCTAATGCCAGCTTGCTTTTCCATCATTTTCAACATTTTGTAGCAATCCTCATCTGGTTTTCCTCCTTGAAGTTTCTTATCTAGCATAGCTTTGCATACCTCAGCAGATAAAGGATATTGTCTTTCAATTAGCATATATATCCATTGACTCCAAGTTCAAACAGTGTACTCTGCAAGTATCATAATATCTCTAACTTATGATCCTTTGTTGACCTAATAAACTCCAAATAGGATCTGTACTAAGGGGTTCCTCAAACATATTCTTTAAATATTCCCAAAGCACCTTCTCAAGCTCATCCTCTGGTCCATTCATACCATATCTATTCATAACAATCCTATATAATTCAGTAAGATCATCCCTAGTTATATCCTTCAACATAGCTCCAAAATTTATGTACACTATATCAGTTCCATCTTCCCTAACAATTTGGTACACACCTCTCTCTCCTTGCTTGATGATCTTATAAGTAACTATACTAGGTGATTTCATAGCTACAGGAACAGGATTAATAGGAATTTTAGTACCTGAAGCAGAATCATCTTGTTCACTAGCTTCATCTGAATCTTCAGAATCATCCTTATCAAGGTCTGTATGTAATCCTTTCCTTGCCATCTGTTTTCTCCAAAATGTTTCTTCCTTTGATTTACTAATTCAACCATCTTCTTTGCAAAGTCTTCTCCTTGTAAGTTAGTTCCCAGCATACTCTTTGACAACTCTGCATTAGCTTCAATCTTTGCTCTAATAAGATCCCAATCTTCATCTGTGTAATGCTGAGCTTCAAATTGAACGTGAGCTCTTCTTTTCTTTTGTTGCTTATTTAATTCATCTTCTTCTGCAATTCTTTATGCTAAGAGAGAATCCAAGTGTACTTGTTTAGCCTCTTCTTCTTTCTCCAAAGTATCCAATCTGATAGCTTCAGCAAGACTAGCTTCCTCCTGTAGAATTTGTTCCTTAGTCTTCTTAGGAGCTTCTTCAATGATCATAGGAGCTTTTCCTTCTCTTTGGCCTTTATCAGGTGAAGGAATAGACTTGTTAATGCTGTCAGTACTAACTTGCCCACTAACAGTACTAACTTTAATACTGCCAGTATTAACTCCTTCAGCAGTATTAACTCCTTCAGCACCAGTATTAACTTCTTCTTGAAAATCCAAGCTTGTGACAACCTTCTTTCCCTTTGTCTCTTTCCTTCTCTTATACCTCCTTCCCTTATCTATGGACTTTGGCTTTTGAGAGGCAACCCTAGAGAGAGTTTTAGCTGCCTCTAATGTATTAGGGCTTATGTCTTCAACTTGTTCCTCCTTTGAAATGTTGACAATAGACTTAGAAGGAGTAACCAGCCCTTGTACCAAAGAAACTAGAGGATCATCTTGACTTTTCCTCCCCTGATCCTCAGGTTCTTCCTCTTCAGAGTCTGAGAAGACCACATTTTTCCTCTTCAAAATACCTTCCAGCTTCTTCACCTTCTTGACCAACTTTACAATAGCACTCCCCATTGTCAGCTTGGTTTGCTTGAGATCCTTTTCCAGACTATCAACTCTTGTCATTAATTAAGGAACTAAATAAAGCAAATCATCCACAGACATCTGTTCTTGGGCATGCTCTTGTGGGGGTGAGAAGTGTTGGTGTGCAGGAGATGGGTCCTCAAAAGTGTGCTCCATAGGTTCAGGATCGGTTGTAGGGGTAGGTGTAGGTATGGATGCAGGTATATGGGTAGGTATAGGTGGTGGAGATTGTTCTGGTGGTACGGATGTAGATGGTACTGGAATTGTGGATGATGATGGTTGAGATGGAGCCACATCAGGATGTGCTTGACCTACATTTGGATTAGTAGTAGCAACAAGCAGCATAGCAGGCAACAAAGGTCTTGGTGCCCCTCTAAAACCCCTTTTCATATTCCTAAAAATCTTTTTGGTCAGGGTCACAGCCAGATAAGGGTGTTTGTTTTCCGTTTGAATGTCCAAAATCAGTTGCAGAAAACGAGGATACATCAAAAACTTTGTTTTGCTTTTCAAGTTTGCCACCATGCCATCAAAGATTAGTTTTGAAAAATTATAAACTCTGCCAGTGGAAAGACAAATCAAAGCAGTAGCAATATTGCTACCAAATTGATCCCATCCACCACTTTTAGAGCTTATACAATGCAAAAGATGGTGGACTAAAAATCTCCATTGGGGTGTGAAAAAGCTTTTCCAAAAGGTGAAAGATCCGTCAGTAGGATACCCCATTTGCCCCATCCCTTCAAAAATCTCATTATTTGGCAACATTGTAATCCCTGAAGCATCTTCTAAGTGAAGCTTATCTCTAATAGATGCCTCAGTGATTGTATACTCAGTGGTATCAATAGTTGCATGTAACTCTAGAGTCCCATCAGCAATAGTGTTGGCAGTAGCAGTCTGCCAAAACTGTTTGACTAGGGAATCATAGATAGTTGGATTAGTAGATAAAGCATACCTGAGGTTGGAACTCGAGAAAATCCACTATCTCTGCAAACCCTGCACTTTCATCAGGCTTGCGCAAGAACCCCACTTGATTGTGTTTGTCGCAGTATTTTAATTGAGCCATTAATCGAAAGTAGTAATAAAAGGTAGTGACTTGAACTGAAAGTTTACTGGGTTTAGTTACGAGAGAGGTTGTAGATGCTGGTAACAAGACAATTGACTGTATTCTTTATAAAAATAAGGAAGATTTTTACTGGTGCAAAAGATTCAACCTAGCTAAAAATAACCTGATAGCTTCTATTCTTGCCACAGGAGAAAAAACCTCATCATAGTCAATACCTTCCTCCTGCGTGTACCATTGGGCCACCAATCTTGCCTTATTTCTGACAACCACTCCTCTTTCATCTCTTTTATTTCTGTAGACCCACTTAGTACCAATGACCTTCATTCCATGAGGTAGATCTACAAGAACCCATACTTATTGCAGCTTAAACTATAACAACTCCTCTTGCATGGCTTGAACCTAACTGTCATCTTGTAGAGCTTCAAAAATCTTTTTAGGTTCCTCCTGAGATAGAAAACAGGCAAATAAACAATGCTGTTGATCTTTGTGATTGTTTCTTTCTGCTTTTGATAAGTGGAATAGTGCATGAGCTCCTGATTTTTGTTGCACTTTGCTTCTAGTTTGCACAACTGACTTAGGGTCACCAAGGATTTGACTTTTTGGGTGAATATTGTGAATCATAAGTGTAGGAGTAGGACTGACTTCAATTTCTGTTGGTAGGCTATTGAAATCAGTTATCACGCCTTCTTCATCATAAGATGCCTCATCAAAAATTCCTGTGTCAGACTTGTGAAAGATTTCGAGCTCTGGCATAGGTGAATCATCAGGATCAAAACTACCAGTATTAACTGGCTCACTACCAGTATTAACTGAAGGAGTACTAGTAGTGGTGTTTTCAGATACATTTCCTAAATGCTTTAGAGCAATTTCTTCCAACTCTCTTCTAAAAGCTAGAATCTTAGGATTATCTTCTGAAGTGTCAGTAGAAGTAGCCTTCTTCTCTTGTTGAAGTTCTGTCAAGATCTCTTCTTTCTTTGAATTTGTGGAAGATTTCCTTGATTCAGCTTTTTCTTCAGTATTCCTCACAGTTGAAGGCACAACAATAAGCTCTACATCCTCATCTTTTTCCTCAGAGGCATTAGAACTTGGAGTTTGTGGAGTACCTGCACTGTTAGTTACTTCTGAAGCACCTGCATGTTGGTTAGCTTGATTCTCCAAAGATACAGAAAATATAGGTGTCATAGAATTAGTAAGTTTAATCAATATCAAACTCCATCTCATACCCTACCTCCCTTTGTCCTTGGGTTTATCTTCAAGAATATTAACATGCAGATTTACTTCCTACTCCTTTTGGTTACTAATTATATGACCTATGGCTTTGCTATTTAGAGAGCTAACCAAATAAGAATCCTTCATCAGGATTTTCCCATAAACTTGCCAAGTACAATAAGGAGTATCATAAATTGTAAACATGACACCCCAAAAGGTTCTTTATGTAGCTGATAATTGGTTTGTGGCCAAACAAAAGCTCATAAGGAGTTTTGTTTTGAGGTTTAGTCACTCTTACCCTATTAAAAATATAGCAAGCAGTACTAACTGCTTCTGCCCAAAAAGTAGTTGGTAAGAGTGAGTCTGCTAGCATAGTTCTAGCAGCCTCAATTAGGGTCATGTTCATTCTTTCAGCAACTCCATTCTGTTGTGGAGTTCTGGCATTGCTATACTCTTGTTTTATTCCCTTGTTCCCACAAAATTCAAGCATATCTCTATTCTTAAATTCAGTGCCATTATCTGATCTAATGATTTTAACCCTATGACTAAGCTGGTTTTCAATCTGCCTAATGAAGTTCTTAGAGGCCAAAAAGAATACCCAACTAAATCTGGTACAATCATCAGTAATTACAAGGCAATAACTTGCATGATTAATGCTTTTTACAGAAGTAGGACCAAAAAGATCCATATGCAAGGTGTGTAATGGCTCAGTGATTAATCTTTCTAATTTGGCCTTGCAGGAGGCCCTGTGTTGTTTACCTTTATGGCAGGCAACACATGTATGGTCATTTTTGAAAACCTTGGAAGGTAGACCTCTTACAAGGTTTCCCTTCACAAGTTTGTTTAGGTTTTTAAAATTGATATGACCTAACCTTCTGTGCCACAATTTAGATTCATCAGATGTGGCTTTAGCAATCAAACAGGCAAAACCTTTTGCAGGAGTAGGTGTCTTCATGTCAAAACTGTACATATTGTGATGTCTAGGGACCTTTAAAGTATTCTGATTTTTATGCAGGCATCTTAAAGTCAGAAGACACAACAAGACATTCAGTTTTAGTAAAAAGAACCTTGTGCTGCTTATCACATATTTGTGATATTGAGAAAAGGTTAAAATGCCCTAATTCTTTTACAAAGACACCACTGTCATAATCTAATGTACCAACCTTATTTTTCCTGTTACCAGCTATGATAGCCGCTTTGCTATCTCCAAAGTAACAGATCCCCATTAGATTCTTCAAAATCCTCCAGTTGATGCCTTGTTACATGTATGTAGGCCCTGAGCATGCCACTATCAACTATACTCCTCTATCTGTACCTTTGTTCTTCAGTGGATGATCCTACACATGAAAAAGAGAAAATTAGTTTCTCTTAGGAACCCAGGCCTTTTCAGACTTGGGTCTGCCTTGTGGACCTTTAGCATTCACAGTTCTGAATAAAAAGTTGGTCATTGCACAATTGAAGTTAGGATTAGAGTTCCTCCAATTATAAATCTGTTGAGGGTCTTAACAGAGTTCCCAATTTCCCTTTACAGATGGAAAATGAGAACAATTGGTTCTGTAGTTTTTGCTCGAAAGGGTCTTTTACAGATGAATAAGAATTTTGGATAAAAATGCCCTCTTTGATAAATTGATTCACTCTGTGGTCTTTAGGACTCTAAAAAAACTGTTTGAGGTCTTGGTAGGTACTGATTGTCTAGTTCTAACAGTATTAACATTAGAACTACCAGTATTAACTCTAGGTCTAACATGATTAATATTTGTCCTACCGCACGTACATTAATATTGGGCCTGTAACAGACATTAATTGTTGGTCATTACCAGTATTAATATTAGGCTTAACAGTATTAATGTTTGGTCGTACTAGACATTAATTTGTACTGATCTAAGGAACACAGTTTTGTAATTAGATGATTACCCCTGTTTGCATTGATCCATACTGGGTGTTTGTCACCTCTATTACCAGTTTAAACAACCTTTGGTTTCTTACCTCAGACCATGTTCTTGCCATTTGCCTTTTAATAATAGTCATAAATTTTTATCAATATGACTTAGAATACTCATCAACAAAACATTTCTTCTTGTGTGAAAGAGTACCTTCCCCTAGTATCTCTCTTTGTCCATAATAGATTACCAATTTTCTATTAACTTTAGGTGTTTGCTTGATCTTTGATTGGTTTTAGGAGATTGTTATGTGTGAAACACAAACGCAGGTATAAACTTATTTTGATTTTGAATCAGGACACACCTTTTTCATTTGTTGTTATGGGGTAGACACATACACTTCTGAGGTACACTTGAAATTTTCATATTCAGGATCAACATGAATGTTCAGAGGGAAGTTCCAATAGATCCTGCACCTATCATTAGATTGTAAGGAAGAATATTCACTGGATCTTAATCTGTACATTCGGTTCAGGCTTTGAGGTCCCTTTTTACCATAAACATATAAAGACTCATCAATTTCTTCTTGTGGTGTAGGAGTATAATCCCCACTTAAGGGATGTGGAACACCTTTAAAATCATTAGTCTTTGTAAATCTACTGTACAAAAGTTTTCCAACTGAATCCTCTTTTGAATAATTAAACACAGAAAAATTCATTTCTTCCTCATAAAATTAGAACCTCATTGTTTGATTTATTTCAAACCTAAGCCAACTTTACATATTTGGTCAGGCTCCGGCCAGAAGTAAGAAGCCAGATGGTCCCAGCTACCACATCACTCATAGGATTCAGTGGAGAAACCATTTGGCCGATAGGCCAGATTTCCCTACTAGTAAAGATAGGTGATGAAGATCATTCCACTTTCGCATGGATGAACTTCATGGTTATCAGGTCACCATTTTAGCATAATGGAATAATAGGCAGAACGGGCATAAGAAAGATCTGTGCCGTAGCATCCACGGTACACGGAATGTTAAAATTCCTGGTAAAATAAGGAACGGTAACGATACGAAGTAGCAGAGCCATCCCGATGGAATGTGCAATGATCTCCGGACCTAGCAGACAACACCCCGTGACCAGTTAGGTGTTGGAGGAGAAGATAAAAGTGGCCATTCATCCTGAATACCCCAAGCAAACAATAACAATAGGGTCCACCCTAACAGAAAAAGGACGCAAAGAACTATGTGCTTTGCTTAAGCAAAACCTGGATATTTTTGCCTGGAAACCAGCGGATATGACAGGCGTCCCACGGCACATGGTGGAGCACCGCCTAAAAGTCCGAGAGGGATGCCCACCTGCCAGACAAAAGAAAAGGGGGCAAGCGCCGGAAAGAAATAAAGCGATCCAGGAGGAAGTGGAAAAATTGGTAGATGCCGGAATCATGAAAGAAGTCCACTATCACAGCTGGCTATCCAACCCAATCATGGTCAAGAAACACGATGGGAGTTGGCGAATGTGTGTGGATTTCAAAGATCTAAACAAAGCATGTCCTCAGGACGGTTATCCCTTACCGGAGATAGATTGGAAAGTAGATTCTCTCTGCGGATACCCTTTTAAGTGCTTCCTAGACGCATACAAAGGATACCACCAAATCAAAATGGCAGAGGAAGATGAAGAAAAGATAGCATTCATCACGAGCCAATGGATATTCTGTTACACAAAGATGTCATTCGGCCTAAAGAATGCCGGAGCAACCTATCAACGCTTAGTAGACAGGGCATTCCAAAAGCAGATCGGACGTAACTTGGAAGTATATGTCAACGACTTGGTCATAAAAAGCCATACGTAAGAGGAAATTATCCGATACATAGCAGAAACATTCAAAACTCTCCGGCAAATAAATATGAAGCTAAATCCAAAAAAGTGCACCTTTGGAATGCAGGAGGGGTTGTTTTTGGGCTACAAAGTAAACACTGAAGGACTAAAAGTATGCCCAGATAAAGCAGATTCAGTCCTTAGCCTACCGTCTCCGGGATGTCTTAAGGACGTACAAAAGCTGAACGGGAAACTCGCAAGTTTAAACAGATTTCTGTCAAAATCAGCTGAAAAATCACTGCCATTCTTCAAAACCCTAAAGAAGTGCACGAAGAAAAGCGATTTCCAATGGACTCAGGAAGCCGAAGTAGCTTTCAAACAGATGAAGAAACTCATAGCGGAACTTCCAATGCTGACTGCACCAAAGGAAAAGGAGGAGCTAATCATATACCTAGCCGCGGCCAAGGAAGCTATCAGCGCAGTCTTAATGACCGAAAGGGGAGGCAAGCAATTGCCAGTGTACTTTGTAAGTCGTGCCCTACGAGGGCCGAAGGTCAACTACACCCCCATGGAAAAATTGGTATTAGCCTTGCTCAGCGCAAGCAGACGGCTGAAAAGGTACTTCCAGGCACATACAATTGTTGTAATTACGGATCAGCCGATAAAGCAATTATTGTCAAAATCAGAAATCAGCGGGAGGATGCTAAAGTGGAAATTTGAGCTGGAAGGATATGACATCCAATACAGGCCAAGGACATCGATAAAAGGGCAAATATTGGCAGATTTTATCGTAGAGCGACCGGATGAAGAATCCCCGGACGAACTCATGGCAGAGCCAGAAGAATTACCGGAACCATGGACTTTGTTTACAGACGGGTCATCCTGTATAGATGGTTCCGGAGCCGGGCTGATATTGACAAATCCGGAAGGAGTTGAATTCACGTATGCCATGAGGTTTAGGTTTGAGGCTACCAACAATGAAGCTGAATATGAAGCATTAATAGCCGGTCTCCGGATTGCAGAACAAATGGGCGTAAAAAACCTTCAAGCAAATGTAGACTCTCGCCTTGTAGCAAACCAGGTCAATGGCTCTTACGTAGCAAAGGAATCAGGTATGGTTCAGTACCTGAAAAAAGTAAAAATGCTCGCAATTAACTTCAAGGAATTCTCCGTTAAACAAGTACCGCAGAGCAAGAACAAAAAGGCGGATGCCCTAAGCAAGATTGCGTCTACAAGTTTCGCACACCTCACTAAGCAAGTACTTGTGGAAGAATTAAAGGAAAAGTCTATACATGAGAAGGAAGTCCTCTCTATAGTGGAGGAGGAAGAGCAAACATGGATGACACCCATATATGAATACCTTACAAAGGAAATCCTTCCGGAGGACAAAAAGAAATCCAGGGTGGTACGTCGCAAGGCATCTCGGTACACCATTATCAATGCAACTTTATACAAGAAATCTTTCTTAGGACAGTAGCTCTGGTGCGTCGGACCACTTCAAGCAAACTATGTCCTTAGAGAAATACACGAAGGATACTATAGCATGCACTCCGGTCCTAGATCCATGGTCGCCAAGGCCATCCGGATGGGATATTACTGGCCAACAATGCATACGGATGCGCGGAAACTAATAAGGGAATGCAACGACTGCCAAGTCCATCGTCCCATTCTAAGAAATCCGCAACAAAACTTAACTCCCATTACGTCTTCGTGGCCATTCTATAAATGGGGGATCGACATAGCCGAACCCTTCCCGGAGGGACCAGGCAAAGTCAAGTTTTTAATCGTAGCTATTGACTACTTCACCAAATTGATTGAAGCAAAGCCCGTTGTGACTATCACAGACAATCAAGTGAAGAAATTCGTATGGGATAACATTGTTTGCAGGTTTGGCCTACCAGGGGAAATAGTATCCGATAATGGAAAACAATTCCGTGATAACCCATTCAAAGACTGGTGCGAAAAACTTTGTATCCGCCAGTGTTTTGCCTCCGTGAAGCACCCACAAGCAAATGGCTTGGTCGAAAGAGAAAACAGGTGTCTGGGAGAGGGAATCAAAGCTCGATTGGATGAAAGAAGCAAGGATTGGATAGGAGAACTCTCACACGTCCTATGGGCACACCGCACCATGATCAAATCAAGCAATGGAGAGATGCCGTTTTCACTTACATACGACACGGAAGTAGTCATACCAGCAGAGATAGGCATGCTAACACTCTGGACTACAGAATTGGACCTGGCAAAAAATGACGAAGCCTTGGAAATAAACTTAGACCTCATAGAAGAAAAAAGAGAACAAACATCAATTCAAGAGGCGAAAAGTAAAGCTAAGATGGAAAAGTACTACAACTCTAAAGTTCAAAGCACAAGCTTCAGGCCGGGGGAAATGGTCTACCGTAGCAATGATGCAAGCCACGCCAAGGATGGAGGAAAACTTGGCCCTAAATGGGAAGGACCATACGAAGTTACGGAGTCATTAGGAAAGGGAGCCTACAAGCTTAAGGATCAAAAAGGAAATGAACTTCCGCGAACATGGAACATCTGTAATCTTAAAAAGTGTTATATACACGAATCGTAAGCACCCGCCCGACACGTATGATGCTCCGGATCAGAGTCATCTATTGGCACTGATACCAGCTTGTAGGTCTTGGTCTTGAATCTATATAGCCATGTTAAGACAGTATCTAACTTTGAATAAATCCAAATCAACTATGGAGAGACACATGACTATGAAAAACAATTGTTAATGCGGAATTTAACACAAGAATTAGAAGAACACTAAGACTATTTTGCTAGTGATTCTATTAACTTCAATGCTTCTATTACATATATGAAACACTATGGCCGTAAGGTATCCTTTATATAGCACCAATGAAAACCCTAGCAAGCTTTACAAAACTTTGTGAAAGGATAATACAGAATTAATTAAAAAAGAAAGAAATAGGAAAGGTAAAAATCTTTCCTAAGGGATAACTCCAAAAATATCTCCTAATATACTATTACTACTATTCTGTTACAAAAACAGACATTAACCTAAATCGACCAGTACTGAACTATAAACTGCCACTCTACCATTACTAACTATAGTACTGGCCAGACTTAACTAGTACTGCCAGACTTAACTTAGTACTGCCAGAACTAACTAATACTACCAGACTTAACTGTTATACTACCAGTATTAAGTATTTTACAATATTTTTCCTAACTTAGAATCGGGTAATCTTAAACCCACAACTGAATGGAAACTAAGTCACTCACTCCTCATTCTGTTCATTACAAAAAACGGCCGAAGCCGGACATAACTAAGTCCACTTAAACAATTGAGATTTGGATTAACATATTCAAGTTATAAAAACTTTTGCTTTCACTTTTTGTCATGAATCCTAAACAATAAAGATAAACATATCTAATTCAATAATTGAATGGACACTAAGTCACTCACTCCTCATTCTGTTCATTGCAGAAAACGGCCTAAACCGGACATGACTTAGTCCACTTAAACAATTATGAATAGATATATCTGACCCATATCTCAGAATTCATAAAAACATGATTTCTTTTTCAAAATTATTCACCACACTTGAGAAACTGATCTTATTATTCCACATACATTTAAGCATTAAACATCATAAGCATGAATCATCAACATTATTTCTTTTCCTCAAAACACATTCACGTTTCCACAAACGTACTTTCACTGAATTTAAAATTTTAATATTACTGAGTTTGAGCTTTTTGACCATTTCCAAATTTTGGACGTTTTGATCTATTACTGAGTTTCACAAGCAATGATTTCTTTTTTACATAAAAAAAACCAAACTCCATTCCAATTATATTATATTATCATTTTCGGATTAGCACCTGAAGTCAATTAATTAAACTCGATAAACATCAAACTTGGTAAACATCATACACATCCGAATTTCTATGTAAACGATTGGTTAATCATTTTTAATCTGTTCATCACGTATTTCTACATAATCTAGCAATGTCTTCCTGATAACAACATTTTCATAAACTCGAAGAAAACACAAACTCGATAATTTTGAAAACTGTTCCGAGATTAAATTCGATAAAGCAAACACATCAATTATCAGTTTGATTAGTCTCACCCACTTACGTTTGAGAAAGAAAAGTAGTAGAAATCGTTGTAATGAACTTAAAAAGACTTGCGTTGATTTTCTTCTCAAACTCGATCAAAGGATTCGGTAATTAGAAAAAAATAAAATGAAAATTTATCTCCTTTATATAGCCACTGAAAGATTTAAATATTGACACTTTTAGCCCCCTGTGATTATCATTTCGAATTTGAATGTTGTTTTTCAATTTTCACAAACTCCCCCTTGAATAATGAATCTTTTCAAAAACTCCCCCTTGAAATGAAATCATGTAAAATACTTAGTCCAAAAATGCTTTAAATAAAAACTCCCCCTTGAAACTATAACATTTTTCAAATTCAGTCTTTGTGAGAGATCATGTTTTATTTATTTCAAAAATGATTATGTGAATAGAAATTTTAAGAACTCCCCTTAGATCATTGACTTATAGAAGTCCAATTTTTTATGAAAAATATGTCAAATTTTTTTTGAAATTTTAAATTTCAATATTTTTTCCTTTTGGTTTTTGAAAAATTTATTTACAAGTTTTGATGTATGATCTTTTCAATAAGAATAACTTAGTCAGGATTTCCAAGCTTAGTTTGGAGTCATACATCTCATACCAATGCGATTAACTAGATACACAAAGCGTTCTTTGGAAGGCGCGCCCCTTAGTAAATAGATCCGCCTGTCCGACAAAGTAAATTTTCCACAGTACCCTTCACAACATATTCTTTAATAAAATGATATCGGATGTCAATGTGCTTAGTGTTAGAATGTTGGACCGGATTGCATGAAATAGCAATGGCACTCTTGGAATCACAGTACATTGGAATCCGAATGTATTTGTATCCATAATCCAAGAGTTGTGTACGCATCCAGATTACTTGTGCACAACATGCAGACAAGGAGACATATTCAGCCTCAACAGTAGACATCGCAGTAACAAATCTTGTGTCCTTTGGAACTCTAACCACGACCTTACACCTAGAAATTTCAATCCACCTCCTGATGTACTTCACAATCATCTTTACATCCTGCATGGTTCGCATCTGAATATGCAATTAGTTCAAATCCGGAATCCTTCAGATACCATAGGCCCATGTTATAGGATTGTCTCAGGTACCAAAAGATCCAATTAACCTCTTTGAGGTGTTTGACCGTAGGACATGCTTGATAACGAGCATATATAAAAGTATCAAAAGCAATGTCTGGACGACTTGGCTATTAGGTTACAGGAAGCACTCCTATCAAACGACGATAATTCGTTTGATACAGTAGAGTGCCTTGAAAATCATCATCCATCTCTCAGATGCCATAGTTGGTACTCATGGAACACATTCATCAGACCATGTTTCTTTAACAATTTCATTGCATATTATGAGGACTTATAAATATGCCACGGGGAATTGATAACTGAAGTCCAAGAAAGAACTTTAGTTCCCCCATCAATCGACATTTCAAAATTATTATTCATTAGATAATGCAAAACGTTTGAAAAAATCTGGAATTTGTTATTTTTGGTCCAAAAATAATGTCATCAACATATACTTGAACAAGTAATATGTCTCCCCCGTGATGTCGTGTAAACAAAGTTGGGTCAATTATACCTTTAGTGAACCCATGTTCAATTAGAAAAGAAGATAATTTGTCATACCATGCACGAGGTGCTTGCTTAAGACTGTATAGAGCTTTTTTCAACCTGTAGACGTGATCTGGAAATTCTAGATCAATAAACCCTTCAGGTTGGCTGACATAGACTTCAACTTTCAAGGACCATTGATGAAAAGCCGATTATTACATCCATATGAAAGAATAGTGATATCTTATAGCAGCATAAGCAATAAACATCCGAACGGCCTCAAGACGAGCAACAGGAGCAAATGACTCTTCAAAATCAAAGCTTCTTCCAGCTATAATTCCTTTATCCAAAGACAATGTTGGTGTTTCGAACCACAATATTTTTAGCATCACACTTATTCTTCCAAAGCCATTTGAGAGCAATAATATTCTTTCCTTCTGGTCGTGGAACGAGTTCCCAAACTTGAAGTCTCTCAAATTGATTCAACTCATCTTGCATAGACTCAATCTAACTGTGGTCTGCCATTGCTTCTTTGATATTCTTTGGTTCAATAGTACTAACGGTTAATGCATACATGCATACTTCAGAATCTGTATGTAACCGTTGACGAGTCATGACAGGTTTGGATGGGTCACCAATAACTTGGTCTAGAGGATGATCTTTTGTCCAAATGTGAGTTGAGGGTTGTAACTCTTATGGAAAATTCTAGCACATTTGAGGTTCTAGAGCCGATTTAGATGACTCAAATTTCCTCACGACTTTGAGGATATAATACGGTAACATAACTATGCATTACATGCAAAATCAGCAGAATCTTCCTTGATTTAAAATTCAAAGCCTCGGTCACAGAGATTGAAGAAGTATTTTTGTCAAATGTAGTGACAACAGGATGAACCTCCATATGCAGTCAATAACGATTGAATGAATGATTCTTCAATGATCTTGAAGTCGATGTGCAGCGGAATTGATGGTTGTATCAGAAGATGTCTTCTCAAAATATTCTTCAAACATCAGACGGACAAATTATCCAAATCTTCTTTGGATGGAATATTCATTGGTTCTGCTGATGAATTATGATTGTTGAATCGTTGAAGTTCGGGTTCTAAACGGTCAAGTTCAGAAGCTATAGCTGTGAGCTCGTCAAACTTGACATGAATGGTCTCCATTATCATTTTGGTCCGTCGGTTATATTCGAAAGCCTGTTGATGTTTCCGAATAACCAATAAACACCCCAATGTCTGTTTTTGGTTTCATTTTTCCAAGATCATCATGGTCATTTGTTGGATAACACAATAAGCCAAACACATAAAAATATGCAATATTCGGTTTTCGCCCGCATAATAGCTCATAAGGTGTTTTGTTGTATCGTGTATGGATGATTGACCGATTTTGAGTAAAAAAGGTTGTAGCCACTGCTTCAGCCCAAAGAAATTCAGGTAACCGAGAAAAGATAAGCATTGTGCGAGCAGCCTCAACAAGAGTACGATTACGTCTTTCAACTACTATATTTTCCTGAGGTGTTCGAGCAATCGAAAATTGTTGCATGATGCCTAACTTTCATAATGAGCTTTAAGAGATGTGTTTTTGAATTCAGTACCATTGTCAGTACGAATCTTACAAACTTTGGCTTTGTAATTCAATTGAGCTTGAGCAATGAATTTCTTGATGATCTCTGGAGTTTCATCTTTTGAGCGAAGAAAATAAACCCATGTATATCTAGAATAATCATCCCTAACTACAATAATAGTACTTCTTTTTAATGATCCGAATTCTACCCTCTATAGGATCGCATCAAACCATATGAAGTAATTCTAATTGAGTGATCACTTATAACCGAATTTAGTGATGAGAAGCTTTCTTGCTTTTTCCCCTTTCACAAGCAAACAAAGTGTGATCCTTTCCATAATTGAACTTTGGTAGAACCGTCAACCAAGTCAAGTCTGTAAGATCGTTTATGGTACCAAAATTAAGATGTGACAGTCTTTGGTGCCATAACCATGACTTTGTTGAAGTTGCTTTGGACATGAGACAAACGGGTGAAGAAGCAGCCATGTCAGAAATGGAGATAGTATACAAATTAGATTCGCGTCCACCTGTGAGCAAATCATCTCCTTCCATATTTCATACGTAACATGTATTAGACAAAAGCCAATTCTAAATCTCCGATCACAAATTGTCCAACGCTAAAGAGTAATGTCCAAGACCTTCAACATAATATACATGAAAAATAGTGATATTGCCATTTCTAGAATAATCACCATAGCCTGTGATTGCTGCAAATTATCATTTCCAAAGCAAACGGTGCCCATGAATTTCTCAATGAAATTTCTCAATAGTGACCGGTCACCCGTTATATGCTTTGAAATAAACAAACAACCACTGTCAACAACCACAGAACGCCTGAACTACCTGCAACACAAGAAGAGACAACACATGGATAACTGGGCAATTTGACTACCCATTTCTTAACTAAAATTGATGGTTTCCCAAATGAACGAGTATTATAAACATTCGGTTTTACGCTGACAGGATCCCAATAAAAAAAAAAAAAAAAAAAAAAAAAACATTTGAGTTGTGATTCAACCACTTTTTCCAAATCTACTTGTTTCAAATCTTGTTCTTTAGAATGTGTTTAACGGTTTTATCTCGCAACATTTTCCTTTCTTATCCTAGACGCACTAGAACTTATCCTTACTTTTGAGCACTTTCTACATCAATCTTAGATTTGGAAACTACAAAAGTAGTATCTAGAGTCTTAGATTGTGTTTTTTTCTCAGCAAACCTAGTCTTGAGAGCTATAAAAGTAGTTTCTGAAGATTTTGGTGATCTAGAATTAGTGGAGAAGGTTCTACGAATATGATTTAAAATTTTTTTAAAAATTTTTCATTTAAATTTTTTTATTTATGACATTCGAGACTTCACTTTCCAATTTATGCTTTGCAACACATTTATCATGACAAGGAATAAGCACATTTTTCATACAAGAAACACATAACAAAGTTTTCGCTTTAGAAGCATTTGCAACATCAACATCAATTACATTTTCCTTGTTCGGAATAACATTTGCAGATGTATTGTCTGTTTGCTTATTTTTCCTAACATAAACTGCTACATTCTTTGCTGCTTTCTTAGAGTTATCTAAGACACTGTGCGCAACATGTGAATCTCTACTCATTGGTCTTCTAACTCTAGATGTAGCATTCATTCTTGTAGAAGATAAAGCACTCAATAGACTTGTTTTTTTTATGATTCTTGTGTTGATTGACAACTCTAAACATGACCATGTATGATATACATATTATGTTTTGATTTGCCCCTGTTTGTTTGGTAGGTGAAGTCTGTAAAGTGACTGGTTTTGACACAACATGGTTTTCTTCTGTTTTGGGAACATCCATTTTCTTTTGAAAAGCGTGTTTGTTTAGTGGTGTGACACAAAGAAGAGATTGATAACCATTTGTTTTGTCAAACTTAGTATTTACAGACTTACCTTTTTCAACTTTTTCCAATCTTGTCTTTAACTCAGATATGGTAGATAAAAGATTCTGATTCTCAGCACGAATAACACCATATGCTTGAAGTTTTCTCAGAAACATAAACAATTAATTCATCCATTCCTTTGAGTTTGAGACCGTGATCTTTTTTGTATTGATTCGAAGCTTTTATATTCTATTTTGGCATTATCATGTTCTTTATCAAAGAATTTGCACATTAAAATCCAAAGACGCTTCTCATTCACAATTTTCTCCATACCTTGAAATCAAGAGTAATCAAGAGGATTTGTGGTTTTAATTTTTCAGTTGAATCCCATTTTGTTTTTTTCTTTTCATGTTGTAACATTAAATGAAAATCAACACTTTGCTTTGCAACTTTGGAACATCTTTTTCAAGAATTTTTATCTTGCCTGCAAACCCCGTGAATCTCAAAAGATTTCTTTTACTTCTACAAGTTCACCCCCCCCCCCCACCCCATTTCAGACTTATCTAACATCATGATAATCAACAACACATAGCTCAACATCATGTTTGAGTGATGCTTCCAAAAGTTGATCTTTCAACAAATCATTTTGCCCTGTCTATTCATCAAGCTCACTTATGTCCGACTCAAACACATCCTTTCATTTCTTATAAATCCCTTAGAAATAGATCCGAAAGAATCAAGAATAAACCTTCAACTCGGTTAAGAATTGGTAATAACATGACCTTGGACAAAAATTAATTGATTTGTATTTCTGTCCGGTGATGTGTAAAAAATGCTTGCTCCTTTTACGATACTGTTGTAATAGCAAAGACAGCTTTTCAAAACAACCTTTATCTTGTCTCATTCTTTTGATCAAAGTGACTCACATGCATATTTTTTTGGTACCGAATCTTAACCGAGGGAATAAAAGAGATGGAAAATATTTTGCTCAACAGAAAGCTCTTTTGTGAGAACAAAAATCTTTATAAGCGCATTTAATTTTTTGTAGTTAATTGTCCAACAATTTTGTTTGTTTGCAATAGCAATTGGATCATTCATTTTTTTGTCATGTTTGTGGCTTTTGAAAGCATCCTTAAAGAGTGTCCTCAGAATCTCTAACATATCAAGGTAATTCTAAATGACCCAAACTAGAGCAACATATAACTTTAGACACTTTGTAATTGCATCGTGAAGTGTATAAGATTCGGATACCCCAAACCATGTGTTTAATAGTTTGTCACAACAGAGACAATGGGTTTTGGTCGCAAAGCATAAACATTCCTTTTAAAGAATTTCCAATTTTTAAAAATCCGATCAACATTCTTTGTTCAGTTTTGCCTCAAGATCTAGAATATATCATGATAATTATCCTTTTTTTTCACTCATTTTGCCTTTTATTAAAATTTGAATGAGTCTTTGTAATTCCTCATTTTTCCGTTAGTAATATCTGCATCTAAATCTAATTTATCTTGTGTTTTCAAGATCTCCAGAATGAATATCTCGATCAAGAACAATTGAGACTGAGCTTGTTTATTATAACGTATTGCCTTCATCAGCTCAAGAAATTCGTTTAGATAATTAATTATCCCTTGATTATGTTTTCCAAAAACAAACCGTTCCTTATACATCTCAAGCTGACTAGTCAAATGCGTGTTTTGTTTTTGAACTTGTTGAGAAAATATTTGTTGTTTTTCAGCTTCCTGATATTCATTTCTAGCAAGTTTCTCTACTGCACAGAGATCGGGAACATGTGTATCTTTTTTAACACTACCACTATTACACATTATCCCTCGAATGAATCAAATATAATATTGCTATTAATTTAGATCATCCACCAATGGTATTGGGAGAATAATTTTAGTAATGAAGTTGGAATACATTTGGTTCATTATTCTCATCGATGATAAGCTTGTACCTCACTATCAAATGCATACTCCTGCTTGGCCCAACTCAATTATGATCATCTGGTTGAATTCTGCCAATAAGCATATGTTGCACAGGGTGGGGGGGGGGGGGGGGGGGGGGGGGGGGGGGGGGATCTTCAATTTTCATTCCATCCATTGTGCGTCATCAAATGAGAAAATCATTTTGCTCATCAGAAAGAATTACGCCAGCTTCATCCTGTTTTGCCAGCAACATTTGCTCTATGAAATACTTCGAGTCACGAACCCTTGGCTTTGGATAATTCCTAGCATAATGTCCTTTTCCACTGCAGTTGTAGCATTGAACAGTTGAAGTATTTGCCTAAGAGGAGTTCGAAAGAGTCCATTGAACATTTCCCAAGTCTCTTGGAGATTCATTTCCTCAACAATTCCTCTTGAACATCTCTCGTCTGCTATTTCTTCCAGTATTACCAGAATTCCTGCTTTGAATGTTCCAACCTGTCTCCTAAATGCTTGCTTACTTTTGGTGGTGGATTTATGAAGACAATATTATTAGATTAGAGACATTTTGAGTAATGGCTTTTGCAATGTAGCAACATCGCAGAGACTAGAGGATTCTTACAGAATTGTTTTGAACAATCATCCTGCTGGTACTCATATCATAATCTACATAAGATGTATGGATTTATCACATCATAAGTATGATGTATTTCTAGGAGATGAACCCGTGTGTGCTACTAGAGCCAAAGGGTCATGAGACTTTTCTAACTTCTTTGCCCTTGAAGCATTAACCAGTTTCTCAAATTGCTGAAGATAATCAAAAAGATCATCGAACGAATCCACTATTAATTGTTTAGCAAGACGAACTTGAGTCTCATATTTCAACAACTCCGGTTGCAAACTATTTAGAAACTTTGTGTTGATTGTAATAGTTGGAAAGTTCATGTTATTTCGTTCTAAATCATTCATTAACTGAGCAAAACGGTTGTAGACAGAAAAAATTGTTTCCCCTGGTTCAGCAAAAAATTGATCAAATTCGTTCGTAAAACGCGTTTCTCATCAACTGTTTTTTTGTATAGGTTCCCCTCATCAAACTGTTCAACTCTTCCACATACCCTTGGCCGAAAAGTGCAAGCATCCACAGAATTGTAAATTTCATTATGAATAGAGAAGAAAATCATATTCATGACCTCCATTCAGCATCATGGAGCAATAAGACATCACTCAAGATCCTTTGCGCAGTTTGAATCGTGGTATTGTCGAGCCTTCAGGAATGTAATTCACAAACACATAAGGGCCTTTCATCAAGTGCATTGAAACCACTTCGGTGTCTAACTTCCGGTTTATATATCGCTGAATCTACTTGTCCCATGGTAAATAACTACCCCTTTCAGCATAGGAGTCTAGTCACAGAACCGCATCAGCAAGGGATTGTTGTTACGTTTTGATGTCAGACATGGTCCTTATGATATCAAAGATTAGATCTTTATAGAGGAAAATGAGTGATATTTGTGAGAATATTATCAAACTCGGTAACAGTTGTCAAATTCGGACAACTCTGTTATCGGATAACAAGTAGTCTGAAAATCGATACACTTCTCGAACAGTACACAAACTCGGACAACAAATTCTAATAAACTCGGTATTCTAAAAACTTATTAAACTCGAAAATAATCTTGCTTCAAACTTGATAAAACCCAAAACTCGATTGAACTTCAAACTCGATAAAACTAAATTTTGAAAAATTCAACAATTATGGATTATTAATAACCACAAATTCGATTAAACCGAAATTTATGATCACTAGATAATCCAAAAGTCTGTTAATATCAAATTCGATAAAACCGAATTTAATTTCTGAATTTTCAGAATTTGAAAAAAAATTGTTTTTCAATTCTCCAAATCACGATAAAATCATGAAATGGATGTATATTATGACTTTGAAAGCTTATTTCTGAGATTAAACATATCAAAACCTTATTCACAATTTTCGATATAACCGAAAATGTGAAACTCATAAAACTCGATAAAACCGAGTTTGAGAATAAGCACCTAATATACGATTTTCGATAGAATCGAAAGGTCGTATATATCTATTACAGTATTTTTCTATCGAAAATACACAACTAATACAACTAAATTTCCTAAAACATCAAGAAACCACACTTCCGAGAATACAAAACTTGTCCAAGAACATTAAAAAAACTTCGAGAACTGCGAAATCAATCATGAAAAAAAAAAAAAAAACAAAAAAAAAAAAAAAAAAAACCAATAAAAAAAACCAAAAAAAAAAAATAAAAAAGATAGAACCGAAAGATCGTATATATCTATTACAAGATATTTCTACTGAAACTATACTATTAACACTACTGAATTTGCTAAAATGATAAGAAAACACTTCCGAGAATAACCAACTACTTCCGAGAACGAGGAAACTACTTCCGAGAACTGCTGAATTTGCAAAACAACACTCGATAACGTCCAATAACTCGAATTTGCTGCCAAAACTAATCTCGAAAGCTCAAAATCTTCAACCGAATCCTTCGAATCTCATATTATACTTCTCGGACATGAAAATTTCTCACAAAACGAACACTCTAATTCTCTATTGGCGATTGATACCACTTGTTAGGTCACATGAATCTTGAATCAATCATATCAAACTTGAATGCATAGAGAGAATAGTAGAGAGGGACAAATCTTTGAAATTCAAATGATAAAATGGAGGGAAATGAAATAGTTTGTTACAAAATTCATCACCCTCTAATGAAGATTAGAGGGGTATTTATAGGAGAGGGAAGCCTCCTTCCCTTCCTTATTTTCCTTACTTGACACATCTAGTCCCTAGACTTTGGTAACTATGGTATTTCATTCTTTTAGCATAATATATCTTATTACAAACTACTTTGACATTAACAAAAGAAACACTGACTTAAATAATACAAAATCACATAATCGACACTTTTAATGATCCTAACAACTACCAACAATCTTGCCTCCATGATCTTCACACTAGAGCATCGCGATCTGGAGTACAGGATCGACAATTATGTTCGTGAGACCGTGAAGGAAAATGTGCAAATTGCTCTTCGTGCTCCACTTCTTCAGAGCTTCAAAGATCTGTCTGAGATTGAAATGAATGAAATCCTCCATCAGTGAATGTTTGAAAGTGGCTCTTACAAGACTCACTTGGATCATGCAGATCTCTATGAAGCTCTTGAACATTCCATGGTTCGTGACAACATGGATGAATTTCTTGTTGAAAAGGCCAAGTCTCAATAGAGACGTCGCGACGATCAAGATCCCCCTCAACCTCCTCCTAAAGAGTCGGATCAGAGTAAAAAGAAAAAGCATGATACTGATGCATCTGCTTCAAGACAATATCCTCCTTAGACGTCTTCAGCCTGGAAAAACACTGACATCATGGACACTCCTTCTAGCTCCTCCAAACAACAGCAAGCTTCACAATCTAAACAACCTATTGATGACGTTCCAACATCTGATGCAGTGCATATCTCAGATTCAAAAGACGTCGGTGCTGCCCATCTTCCTAAGATAAAGACTCCAGCTACATGGTTGAGGCCCTTACCGGAAGAAGACAGACCAGAGAGTCCAGAACCTGGTCCGTTCCTTCGAATGATTTACCTAAACCCGAGAACAACTGGGCAAATGCACTCGCTAAGTCCTATAAAGATCCCAAGGAAAACAAGTTACTTCGGAAGACTGGTGATATGGGATCATTCATCAAATGGTTCTGCAAAAGGATAGGGAAGAAGAAGCTTAGCAAGTCTGATTTGGAAGGTCCAGCATTCAAGGTAGTCAAAGCCTTTCACGAGAACAGAATTTCCCTGTAATTCCAGATGGAAGAGTGTCACCGGCTGCTTACGGATCAAGTTGATTTGGTTAATCCTGAGGGTCATCGGTTCGTGCCTGATGTGAGCAAACCGTTACCCCTGGGAGGACCACCACGTCAGGTAACTATTCAGCCATAATTCTTTTTCAATAAGGATTTGGAATATCTTATATCAGGTGACACAGCAAAAAGGGCTGCCTTGTCAATATCCAAGCTTAAAGCCGCCAACTATCCAGACTTTGGGCTCGAAGAACTAGTAATTACAATATTAGTGCAGCCTACGGTATTACTCACTGGTGGTTTAAGAGAAAGGAATTCTACGTCACTAGACACAATGCCCCATCTGATCGTCATGCAGTCAGATCTCACATGCGGATTCTCAGTGTCATCAGTCTCAAGAAATTTGAAAGATACGGTTACGCCTTTTTGAAAGAGATTGTTATCCGTAGAGCTGACTACAAAGAGTACAAGATCTCGGAAGCTGATTTCAAAAACCTGCATCCGAATGATTTTGAAGATCTGTACTTGCTTCATCTTCAAGGCAAGCTTAACAACCTTCCAGGATCCGACAAAGTTCATCTATACAACGCAGTAAATATGTGGATCAGGAATATTGTCATCAGACAATGTGTGGGAGACTTGCAGCTCGGCATTGAGAGCTATCAAACTAAGCTCAATCTTACACAGCCGAACTGGGATGCTTCGTACTTTCTATTCAAAGAAGATTACACCATCGTCAGTAAGCCGAGGGCCGTAATCTACAGAGATAGAAATGAAGTGAAGAAGATAATGCGAATAAATGAGGTGCACAAGTTTAGTGATGGTACGTTGACAAGAGTTTTGGACAAGCTGGATCATATGGTTAAAGACTTCAAACTGTTCGAGTACAATCGGGGCATGGAGAATAGGATTTGGTCAGAGGATGACAAAAGGAGGAGTGAAGAGTTTATTGAGGTGATCGAGAGAAGACTCAAGATTAGAAGAATATTCAGGAATCTCGAAAGCTTTGTTAAGACTAAGAGATGTTGACTACAGACTTATCCAGAGAACTGAATGATTTAATCATTTTGATACTCAAGTCAATATCATCTATTAATATGTTCCCCATTCGGCTTGTGAATAATCAGCACATTTTTCTCCTAGTTTTTTCCACATATTTGAATCTATTGGTATCCAAAATATCAAGGGTTTGAAATTTTTGATAAGGGGAGAAAATCTGATTTAAATATGAAAACTGATAAAAAAATATGATTTTGTAGACTCATGTGTATACTCCATCCTCCTTGTGCTAAACATTTTTGTTTAGTCGATGCATATGTTGAGGGGGAGCGTTTCTAAAAATTCAAAAACAATCAAGGTACTAAAAGCTTTGATATTTATATCACAAGTACCTGGTTGAATTTTTCAATTGGTTTTTATGGCTAGGTGAATTGTACCAAAAATACCGACCATGTATTTAATTTTATCGGAGTTATAAGGTTGGTAAGGTTAGGTATTAATTCTCATGATCCAGCCAGAACCGGAGGGATCTACCCAGGGACAATCCACTAGTTAGTGTAGAAGTCCTTAGGTATGACATAAAAAAGGAGTAAAATTGAGAATAAGGGAATAATGCCGACTGAGATGGAGCTAGTACTAGAACAAACCCAACAAGGTACTAGTCATGAAGTCTTGGTAAGCACTGAATGGGTTGAAGAATGAAAAAGAAATGTAAGGATAAAGGGTGAAAAGAAAGAAGCCCTCTATACACTTAGGCAGAAACCGGGTCAATACATCTGCTGTCAGAATCACAATGATGATTGCTGACATTGAAGACTGACACCATGGACCCAGTGATGCAATGCACAACCCTCCCTAGCCATTCAGAATCTCTCAAAAGATTTCTGTTTCATTTCTCACGGAGACTAAACATGTTATCTATTGACTTTCTCACTCCGAGTTAGTTGGTATTGAAAAGGTGGCAGTCAGCTCCAGCCTCCGATCACTAAAACCAAAACGCACAATTGAGTCTAGAGCCAAGAGATCATCAATTAATCACAATAGGACACTATTTCATTTTACGTGTTCTTCACACAATGTGAAAACAAGGATTATCATAAGAGTCCTACGCGTTATCCTTGTGGTATTGCCAGAACATCCAAGTGATACCTACATATCACAGTGAAGATGAAAATCCTGCTAGAGCCAACATCAAACAAGCTCTTGGTATGTGACTTGTGAGATCCTAAATGGATCAAGCTTGTGACAACTGGAAAGAAACGATGGTGTGATTCTATATGAATGAAACTTGTTCCAGTATATGAATTGACAATTGTTGAGTTTGACAAACGCTTAAAACTCTCGATGTGTTGCAAAATCATATTTTCAAGTGACACGTCGATTGATTTTCAAATCAATTTTCTCTTTATTGCTAACTGTTTTATTACAGGTTCATATAAAGATGGAGATGGAGATACCCTGTCCCAGCAGAGTCAAGTTCATAACCGCATGCTCATACTCATCCAACCCTTATGTAGAAATCATGAAAGTTCAAGTAAAGGTTTCAATGCTTCCGCAAACTCTGATATCAACTTCCTTCTCATCATGTCAAAGTAATGAAGTTATGATGTAATAAAGAAGAAGTTCGAACATAATATCAAGCTTTTAAGATTGCAACAAGTATGAGCATGTAAGTTCGTTATACACAAGACCACAAGACGGCGAAAGATCACAAGATGATGATCAGAGATTAGATTTGGCTGATGATCTCAAGAAAGCTCAAGATCACATATCAAGTACAAACACAAGCCACATGACAAAGTCCACTACATCAAAGTACAAGATATCACATGAAGATTCAAAGACTACGAGCTGAACACAAGATCAATCAGAAGATTGATGAGCTTAAGTTACTATTTTCTAGGGTGACCTCCCTTAGGGGGAGATTGTTAGATATTAGAAAAAGACTCGGTCACCCTGTGTATTTTACCGTTTATTATAGCTCGTAGTCAATAGTTAATCATATAACATTCGGTATTGGGCCGGGTAATTAAACCCAACGTGTAAGCTCATGCCAAGGCCTATGGGCCGGTTTGTAAGATACTATTTAAGCCTCTTCCATGCCATGGAAGAGGTGGTTAGTCATTTCATTATACAAGTTACACTTTCTCTCACTAGAAAGTTTTTCTCTCTCACTCTCTCTCTAGATTTAGCTAACCCATCTATCTTCCATTGTGTTATGATTTCCGATATCTTGCACAGATCTTACCATACTTAGCAGTTTTTCAGTTAAACACTTTCCCACATTTTCGAGCTTTTTCTTCCTCGAGCCTGATGTATTCCTCTATAATAATGTTCGGGTCGTCCATCATGTAATAAACTTACTAGGGCAGAAAACCGTCAAATAACTTATACGTTGTATTCAGTCAACTGAATACGCCGTGTTACATAAACACAATTAGCAACAGACAGGAATATAAACTTATTCTAAATTATACTAATCCTAATGCTTAGATCTAATCTAATGTTTAAAAACCAAAATATCTAATAAAAATCAAGATTAATTTTTACTCCCCGGCAACGGCGCCAAAAACTTGATATGCTGTCGTTGTATGGTTGTAAATTATGATTCAAGTTTTAAATTTATATTTTGCCGACTTAACCAAAAACAACACTTTAACGGGCAGTGTACCCGGTCGGTGGTAGTTTCGTGGTAAGTAAGGTGTCGATCACTAAGAGCGAGAAACACTTTCAATTTATTAATACTTTGATTTTTCTAATCTAAGTTAGTCTAATCTATGTTGAACCTATGTTAATCCGTTTGAAACTATGCTAAAACCTATGGTTAATCCTAAATCTAATGGATATGTGGGGTTTTCAGCCCTGAGAGACTAGCACTGGTTTGGTGTTGACTAAACAAATTCATGACACTAAATCACAGCAAGCAAATTAACAGAAGATAGAAGAGCGGGTCTAGCTAATTATAAGAAAATTTTGTATTAAACCATTATTGATCCTATCAGAAGCGTTGATTTGTTTATTTAGTGCAATTGATTACTTATCTGTAGGCAGATGCAGATCATTATTAAGATTAAGGCGGGGTATTCTTCCTTAAACCTAGGACACGTTAGTTATTCTTATCACAATAAAAATATCAGCATTATTAAAGCTCCTTAATTGTGAGTTATTAATCTTATCTTACGTGATTAAAGCAATGGTGATAATTGTTAAACCTTGCCATGGATACTTACTCACTTACTGCTTAACGGCTCTTTATATACTAGTAGTCCACTGTCAGAGTCCTTACCAATGGAATAAGAACGTACTCGTTGATACCAAGGTCACCTTATGGCTCAACTAAGCTCACTAAACTAAAGGCAAGGATAGGTCAATATTTGTGATCCTATGATTCTAGATATATAAATTGCAATATGGAGAGCTATCCCGGACTCTTAGCCTACGCCCAAACAACACCGAAGTTGCAGCGCATTAAATATGTAGGACTAGACCCAGTTGAATGATAGGTCGCATACTTAAGCGTGTAAACAAGTATAATTTGATAAACATAAACAAGCAATCAACGATAAATTAAGAAATCGAGATAAACAAACCAAACATTAAGATCTTCATAATAATGGCTAATACCCGAAGGTATTAGCCTTCAAACGTCATAATCAATACAAGAGTAATAATTTAGCCAAGGTAAACTAACCGAGTTAACGAATGATACCAAAAACTGAACGATTACAAGAGTATAGGAGATTACAAGTTGTCTCCTATGGAATTAATCACGTTGCAAGACCTCTTCTGCTCTTCTTCTCCTCTGAAAATCGACTTTTGTGGTTTAGGTATCGAAAATATGATTTAGCACACTTAAAACTCGTTTATAGGGTCTGGAATATGGTCGATACGGCGTATCCAAAGTCGTGGATACGGCGTAGTGGGGGTTTCTTTGAGTAGGGACCACGTTTGATATCTTCCAGAATATTTTATTTCCATATAGCTTGAATACGGCGTATTGCCTTCTTCTGGATACGGGGTATTGGATCTTGTTTCCTTCATGGTCTTTAGTGAAGTGCAGGCACAGATACGTCGTATCTTCCTTGATAGATACGGCGTATTAATTGTCAGAACAGTAATCTTCAAATATCTTTGTTTGAGCTCTAGAATGCGTGCCTTTTAGTTAACTTTCATCAAGTACTCCATAATTATGCAATTCTCAAATACAAATGATTAAGTAACCATTCTTTGCAATAATTATAGAAAATGAGTTAATTACATGGGATAAATGATGCTATAAAATAGACGTTATTTGATGTCATCAAGTCTGAAGTAACTGTAAGTCACTATCAGAAAATAGAAATGACATGTTTTGAAACTTTTGAACCCTTGCTCGAACTTCATTTACACACCCGTGTCAATGTTAATCGACATTTCTAGGTACGTAAATGTTATGGATTCCAAGAGACATGTCGAGAAGATTCTTTTTGATATTTTTGATTTGTTGATTTTGTATTTTTCTTTTTGAAATTTTATATTTTTGTATTTGGTTTTATAGATTTTATATTATATACAAAAATTAAAATCAAGAAGTAGGTAAATTTTGAATCCCCTAGAACTTTGGTCTCGCTGATATCTCTTTTGCTTTTATCAAAGTTATCTCATGTGACCTTGGTCTCCCCGCTATCACATTTTATATTACCAACGCCTTGATTTTTCTCTATCGATAGGAGTACCTGCACTCAAATTAAGAGTTTGTTCCTTCTGAACATTGATAGATGCACCTACACTTAAATCAAGAGTTTGTTTGCATTCATGAGGGTTAGTGATATGTGTATTGGAACCATGTGGGGGTTCGCAATCAACCTTGTCGTGCAAGAGGTGAATATCTTTCCAGTAGGAAGCCATCTAAGACCAACAGTCTTGAAAATTCTACCCGTCGGTTTCCACCTAAGACAAGATCTAGGAGTCATTATTTTCTCATGCACAGTGGAAGTCTTTTTGATAGAAAACCTATGTCATGTATGGATCTGTCTTTCTGGTTTCTTTGCATTACTTATTTGCTCTAAGGGTTTGTATCATTTTGTTGTCTTATGGGATGGTACCTTAGCACGTGAGTTGACCTCATTTAGGAATTTTGTTATACAAGAATCATGATTTGCATTACAGACACATTTCTGACATGTTGAACAAACAAAGTGTTTTGTGTCAGAAAAATTTCTAGAATTCCTAGAGTGTTCTGCTATGGGCACAGTTTTTGTCGTTATGCAGCTACTCTTAGATGCAGGCCAATTCCTAGACCTTTCGTTATTGGTCCTAGGCTTTGGTTTGCTACCATTAGCTATGCTTTGTGATCTATCAAAAGGCATCACACTAGGTCTAGAATTCCTAACACTTTCTTGTGTCTTTTTCCTAGCATCTTCTAGATAGTAATTGTGAATCATTTCGTTTGAGCCATAAGTTTCCTTTAGTAACAAAGTTGATACACTCTTTGAACTATTCCTAGATGAGCTAGGTGCAATCACGTGATGGGTTTTACAAAAGCAGATTCTCGAACTTTAGGCAAATAGTGAGGAGTGATTGGTTTTAACAAATCGTTTTTCACATCAACTTGGGAGGCAAATCGTGGTTTTAAAATTCTAGGTCGTTCAGACTTAAACGCAGTCGGTTGTCTAAAAATTGATTGGTTTCTGAGTGGTTGTAAAAGCGTTTTTCCCAATATTGATGGTTTTGCAAACTTAATAGCCACACTAGTTCCTTTTAACTTTCTTAATTCATTTTTTAAAGCTGCAGTTGCAAAAACCTTTGCGTGAATCTAAGCTTTCAAATTAGCATTTTCAATAGACTTTTTGTTCGGTTGTGCAATTAAAGAGTCATTATGGTCTTTGGTATGAACTCGTGTCTTTTTGATAGAATGATAAAGATCTTTGTAAGTCTGTTTCAAATGCTCATTTTTCTAATTTAACTGCTCATTCTCTGCAAGTAATTTAGACACACTATGTTCCAATTCGATTTTTGTTGTTTCATTTACATCCATGTCATGTTTAACCCTGGCTTCATTACTTTTTGCTTTCCAAAATTGACAATGTTGCCCTGATTTTAAAACATTGTTTGGCAATTGAAGTTCAAGATTAATGCAATGTGCTTCAAGTTTTGAAAAATCTTGTTGAAACTTGGCAACGGTCTTTTTGAGACAAATATTTGAGAGATTGATTTGAACGTTCAGCTGTTTTACTATCAGTTAATGAAGCAATCAAAGGACGTTTGTCATGACATTGTTCAGCATTCTGGTCAACCCCTCCTTCATATAGGTTGCACAACATGTTGTTGTTCATTAGCAAGTACATTGATTTTAGCAGTCGTTTGTACCTCAGCCATTGGCTCGTCGTCATATACGGGTTTGATATATGCATCATCATCTGTCCCACTGCATTCCGTGATAACTAAACTAGCATCTAATGCTTTACCCGTTTCAACTTTTCCCTCTTTCGTCTTCATCTATCTTTCATTCACCCTTCTGTCATACTCTCTTTTATGTAGTGCTCTTTCATCAATTGACTTCTTAACATATTCCATGTGTTGGATCAGTGTATCATAGAATTGTTGAACCTCGATTCGAGTGTATTCTAGAAAGTACTTGCTTGTCATTTCTCCATCATAATCCAAAAAAAATCGTGAATTAATGAACGGCTGAAACTGTGTCTTGAGTACTCTGAAAGCAGCCATGGATCCATTTTCTTGAAATTCTTCTTTGTCAAGATGATTTTCTAGTTGATCCACGTTTAGGAAAATTGTGCCTGTGAAATTCTAGACATCTTGATCAAAGAGTCGCAAATGCCCGTTTGTATCCTTCCTCGGTTCGAGTTCTTTTTAACTCGTTGTTTGAAAGAACCTTGATGTGTGAATGAAGTAGTCGAAAAGATACCATGCAACTCTCTTTTGCTTTGTCTTGCATTTGTTGCATCTGTTGTTCCTCCGAATCTGAACACGAAGATATAATATCTTTCGTTTCCATTTAACCGGATGTGAAATGAAAATGATTTGTAGGATCTTAAGTAGGTAAAGTGATTGTTGTTGTGGTTTTTTGTTGTTGAAATCGTTGTCGTAATTGAAGTACTTGACTTGTTATGGGAGTACTTTGTTTGTTTGATGAGTTAACGAATGACAAACGGTGAAAACTCTTTTAAAACTAAAGGTTAAATAAATAAAATTTTGGAAAATAAAATAAAAAATAAAAAATGTTTGAAAATTAAAGGTTAATATTGAAAATGTCTTAAAACCTAAGCGCTAATAGTAAATATTGTTTATTACCTGAAGGTTACAAGAGACACTTTTGGAAAAATAAGGGTAAAAATGTAAATATAAAATTTTAAACAATATTAGAATATTTATCATGCACTAAATTTCAAAATTTCTTCGTATAACAGGGCTTAGGTTTAGTGTATGGGAGGTGATTTGCACACTCCTTGTTTTGATTTGGAGACTCAAAAATATAATGACTTGACATTTATGCCCTTGTAAGAATGAATATGAGTAAAAGTGATCTAAGGGTATAAATTTCAAGTCATCATATTTTTGAGTGTCCCAATGACATGGAGTGTGCAAATCACTTCCCTTGGTGTATTTTCAGAATCGTTTCGATATGATTCGACAAAAATGAAACACGTTACTATGATGTACGAAGGATCGCGATTCTAATGAGTGTAGTTATAAGACCCGCGAACGTCGAAACCCGAAACTCAAAAATCGAAACACGTTGAAACTGTGTCTTCTTCGTTTAATACTTAAACCGTGAACCCTTACTATCAAACCGCTTCTCAAGTGAAACCAAATCGCCTAAACCTTGGAACTCAAATCGCCGTGAGAGAATTCAAACCGCCTAAGTAACACACGCTCAAATCGCGTGTAGTGCTTAGTCAAATCTCCTGTCAGACTTGAATCAAACCGCCTTATACTAGCTCAAATTGCCTAGGTTCACACTGTCGAACCGCGTGACAACGATTGTCAAACCGCCTAGTAATACGAATCAAATCGCGTGAATTCAAGTCAAATCGCCTAGCTGAGAATGACAAACCGCGGGAATGAGTTGACAAACCGCCTGGTTCAAATTTCTTACCATGCTCAAACCGCTTGACAGACAAGCTCAAATCGCCTTAGGGTAACTCAAATTGCCTGCACAAGTATCAAATCGCCGGTCCTTGCGACTTTTTGTCCTTTTTCTTTTTCAAACCGCGAATAAGCATAAACCACACAATAAGCCCAGAAAAAGCTATCTTTTCCAACGAAATAAGCCACTTACAACGACTACAAATAAGCTGTAATGAAGGTCTTTGCCTTTTGTTTTGAAAGAAGTTTAAAAACCTAAATAAGCTCAAAGATAGCTGTGACCTTTTTCCTTAAAAATAAGTTATAATAAGCTGAAAAACTAGCAAATAAGCCACGATATAGTTATTATATTAAGCTGCTTAGAGGTTTTAACTACGAGAGAAAAAAAATACTAGTCTTTTTAAGAGACAAGCTAAAAGACCCTAATAACCTAGTAAATATATCCGTGACACAAATAAGCTATAATAAACTTTAAAAGAACTGTTACAACCTAAAATAAACCACCAAATGTTTTGAAAGATGTTTAGTTATGGTTTTTAAGCAAAAAGGTCTAAGCATCTAAATAATCACAAAAGAAAAGTTGTAAGCCGAATCCTTTTAATCCCAAAATAAGCCCAATAAGCTTATTCAACAAAACCACTAATCACAACACTAAACCCATCTGAGGCTCTTGATACCAATTGTAGGACTCATAATCACTTCATTTATATAGATTGAATGATAGAAAAGAGAGAAGCTAGAGAATGAAAGTAGAGAGAGAAATAAGAAGGGTGTTTGGATTGCAACAAATGTAAAAGCATACAAATGAGAACCAACCCCTCTCCATTGTGGAGAGGGGGTATTTATAGTTAGGCTCCTTATTTGAGACGCCTAGGTTTAACTAATGGCTCGGGCTCGGGATTACTTGGGCTTAAGCCCGCATCACATGCACAATTAGATTACAATAAACGAACTCGTTACCCTAACTAGCCTATTACAACGTGAATAATATAAGGAACGAGTCTTCCTGACTGAATGACCGGGATTCCTTGTTTGACTCAATATTTTTAAAACTAACACCCAATAAAAAATTAAAATGTGCTAATCATTTCCATCCAAATAACTATAAGTCACTATATTATTTTGTGTGTATTAACTTTCAATATATTGTACATACGTACTTTTAATAATATATATCATATGTAACATTTGAAAATAATTACTTCAATCCATAACCATCTAGATGAGAAGCATTTCTATACAACTAAGATGGAGTATTAAACTGTTTTACATTTATGAACGAAAAAACCACGATAGAAATAATATTTCCATTTTATAGGTTACACTAAAGCTAAAAAGATCCTAAACCACAACAACCTTAAAGTTACAACGACACAATCAAATGAATAACTCCATCATCCAACTACAACAACATTCATAACTGTTAAATGACAATCACCCGATACAAAGTGTGAAAGCACGTGAAAAACTTATCGAGCATTGACACCTAGATAAACCGAGTATATACCTTTCAACAATTCCTTACATATTACCTCTACGGTATATTTATTGTTGCTTTGCTCTCAGTTCCCTTGTGTTTTTATTTTGTTTTTAAAGGCAAATATATTAAGGCATCAAGGCAAGAAATACAACATAAGAAGGCGTGCTCTAAAGTGAGGCACTAAAAAACAAAAAAACTAAACTAAATACAAAAGATTATACAACAAGCAAATCACCCAGATTTTAGATCCAGTTATCCCACAAAAATGGGTTTTTAGAAGCCCGGTGAGAAGCACATATGAGAGACATCCTTTGAACTGAAGAAAAAAATATCTTGGTGATGAATCGATATCGCTTCCACCTCCGAAGTCGCGTGAAGGATTTTGTTTCTCCAGTTTCATATGATCCACATAAAAGTCATGCACATTGCGTGAAATAATTTGGCCACCCCCTTGTTTGTCGAGAAACCCATATTACCTTCAAGAATTTGCAACAAAGACGGACATCTCCACCAGCTCCAAATCTTAAGCCATATGATCTTAATTATAGGACAAGAGAGGAAACAATGCTCCCGCGACTCGTCATCCATACCGCAAAATAGATATGATTGGGAGGATACCGAAACACCATGACGAACCAAATTAGTTCTATTAGGAAGTCGGTTTAAAGCTAAACGCCAAGTACATACATTTACTTTGAGAGAGACCCAAGAATTCCCTATGAAAGGGGGAAGAAAGTCATATTACGAACATTTGCTTTTTAGTAACTAGGCTTAAATAGTTGAGAACATACCAGAATCATTCAAAATCCATCTCCATTTATCGTCTTGTGTAGAGTCAAGAACAATCATGTTAATGAGACTTAATAACAAGAACAAGTCACCTTTTGCACGACCACTAGGCTGCCTTCTCCATGTCCATTTACCTTGCAAAACGCCATCTTCTAGCACCCATCTTTCCGAAACATAACAGCCTTTCTGAGTCTCTAGGGTATATAGACGAGGAAAAAGTCTTTTAATGGGCCTTGATCTTTAATCCAACCATCGTTTCAAAACTGAGTTTGCTTATGAGAATGAACTTTTCTTTCAATGAGGTTATTAAGAGGAATACCATTCTGATCTATTTCAACACAGCAACTAACTATATTTGACCAAACACCGGAATTCAACCCCGTCCGAATATTTAAAATAAAAACACCTTCTGAACCATAAATCCCTTTGATTACTTTTTTTGGGTAAAGGGTTACCCCGGTAAAGTATATTAATCACGGGAAAGTTAAGTACAATAGAATGTGGCTGAGTGTCACATTAACCTCAAGCTAAAAACGCTTGAACTACTACTAAATCAATCAGAGACATGCCTCTATTGATAACAACCTATCAAAAACCAAGAGAGAGACCTAGGACATTCCTAATTCGACATAAGACTCTTCTAATAGCCGCAACTCAAACAAGCCAAAAATAGAGAGGATAGCGATCCAAGTGAAATTGCCTCCTTAAAATACCTTCCCAAGGAAAACCCAGTGGGAAAAACCCTAGAGAAGGAAAAAAGAGTACAACTCTCACTTGGGATTCCCTATTTTGAAACCAAACTCTAACAAGATCTTCCACGTACACATCAAAAGGAGAATAGACGACACTCGTGAGGAAGAATTCAGCAACCATAAAGCCTAAATGTAGTAGGCATCTTCCATCGCTCAAGCAGGCGTTTCACACAAGATGTATTTTTGAATTTAAACGTTAAAAGCTTTAAACGAACCATAACCATAATGATATCACGTAACTCTTCTGACGAACGTTTAACATTTTTAAATAAACGATTGTTACGCTCATTCCAAATGTAATAAGACGTAGCAGCCAAAAGGAGCTTACCAAAAATGCACTTAGCCGTCCTTGATTTACCCATGGGCTGAAGGAACGAAATAATGTCATGAAAAGTTGGAGAACCACCATCCATATCAGCTAAATTCCGAACATAAACCCAAACCTTAGAGGAAAACGCACACTCAAAAAAGAGGTGCTCATGAGAGTCCATTCGAGCATCACAAAGAGAACAACGAAGCAAGGTCAGATCCGTAGTTGGGCCTACATCCCACGTTCTCAGCTTGTCTTGGGTTTTGAGACTCCTTCTCAAGACAAGCCAAAGGTGAAATGCGTGGCGAGGGATGCAATGAGAAAACCAAACGATATTGTACCAAGGGACCTCTATACCACGAGGTCTTAAGACCTCCCAAACACACTTAATCGAGAACCACAGCAAGTTACCACTAGCATCACGCCATTTGAAGACAATCAAGCCGATTATCATTTAAAGTAGGGGTTGCTATATTACCAATGTTGGGGGCTTTAGCTAACCAAGCTTGCGGTCAATTCCAAGCACCGTTTACAATCAAATCAGCCACACATGCTTGTAAAGAGTAACCTTCCCTAGAGATATCTCTTGGAGAAAGAAATCGAATAAGTGGAGAAAGAGAACACCACCTATCATACCACAAAGAAGCTTTTAAACCATTCCCAATCTCAATCCAAAAAAACAGTTTCACAAACTCACGAAGTTGGAGGAGCTTACTCCATCCCCAGCTCATATCACCTTTAGGCTGGATATCCCAAATAGTTCGTCCTCAAAGTTTATAAGTGTGAATCCAACGAACCCATAAAGACTCCCTATTCAAAGCAATATTCCAAATATGAGTAGTCATTAAGGCAAGATTGAATACCTCAAGACTATGCAGCCCAAGACCTCTCGTTTTTTGGAAGACAAATATTAGCCCATGCAACTTTAGCTCTACCCCGCTTATACTCACCATTACACCATAGAAAACTACGCATGAGCTACTCAATATCACTAATGATGCCCATAGGAATGACTAAAATAGACGTCCAATACACATGCATGGATGATATAACAGATTTGCATAATTGAATCCTTCCCGCAAAAGAAAGCGACTTGTTTTTCCAATCGCCAATCCGGTTTTAGACCTTTTCAACCAAGAGCTTGCAATCCTTGTTAAGAATCCTAGACGAAATCAGCGGAACGCCAAGGTATATAACAGGAAGCTCTTCCTCCAAGAAGGGCATGATATTAAGGATAGACACCTTTACATGGTTCGCAACATTACAAAAGAAAGCCGTACTTTTAGGTAAACTAGGAACCAAGCCCGAGACCATCTTAAACTCATCAAGAGGTTCCATAATAAGCATAGCCGAATCCAACTCACCACGGGTAAAGAGGAAAAAGGTCATCTGCAAAACAAACGTTAATAATTTGCAATTCTTCACAATGATGGTGATAGCAGAAAGAGTCGGATAATCTAACTCTTCTCTGAAGGATAAGGGTTAAGACCTCCATAACCAAAGTAAACAAATATGGAGAAAGAGGATCTCCTTGACAAAGCCCTCTTTTCCCTTTGAAAAAACCATGGATGTCTCCATTAATGCTAATCGAAAACAAAGCAGAAGTGACACAAGCCATAATCCATTTCCTCATAGTAGATGGAAACCCAAAGCACTTGAGAACAAAACCCAAGAAACGCCAATCCACCGTATCATACGCCTTTTGGATATCAACCTTGAAAGCACACCTAGGAGGCCCTCTATCATGATGGTAATTATGCATAAGTTCCTGAGTGATGAGGATGTTATCCGAATTACGTCTGCCCGGCACAAAAGCGGATTGATTCTCACTCACAACTTCTTTAAATCCTTCTATAATACGATTAGTAAGAATTTTACTAATACATTTATAAATAACATTGCAACACGATATCAGCCGATAATCATTAACCTGTCATTAACCTGAGTAGGAATAGTAACCTTTGGGATGAGAGCAAGGAATGTGTGATTGATCTCCTTTAGCAGCTTTCCATTACCAAAGAAATCTCTAATAGCATTACATACATCACCTCCAACAATGTCCCACCCTTTTTTAAAGAAAGCCGAGGTATAACCATCAGGACCCGGGGCTTTGTCATGACCAATATCAAACATAGCCGTTTTGATTTCATCATTAGTAACCGGTCTCACCATATTATCACTTGCATCAGCCGAGACCTGCTTAGTGAACAGCCCAAACATATCAAGGTCATTACAAGGCATTTAAGTACCCAGAAAAGCCTCATAATGCTCAACAAAAACATTAGGAACACAGGAACCTGAAAATTCCACATTATCCGCATTCCGAATGACTTCAATACGGCTGCGCTGGTTTCGACTTTTTATAGATTTATGAAAATAGGCGGAGTTAGAGTCACCAACCTCAAGCCATTCTATTTTGGCTTTTTGCTTTAGAAATTGTTCCTCGTCAATCTTAGCCTCATTGAAGGTTGTAAGGTACACGACTTCTTCATCATTAAGAGCCTCGTTATAGGGATCCTTATCAATGGCAATTTGAACCTCGTCTAGCTCAACACGTAAACGATTAACATGATCATGCAAATTTCCTTGGTCATGAAGAAGTTTGCGAAGAGGCTTATTTAACATTCTCATCTTTTTTACCACTTGAAACATAAAGTGACCATTCACCTGGGAATTCCATTCACTCAAAATAGTCTCCAAGAATTTGGCTTTGTGAGCAAGAAAATTGTAGAGCTTAAACGGTTTTGGCTTAGACGTAACAAGAGTAGGAATTTTCAACACTGCTGGTGGGTGATCTGAAATCCTATATGGCTGAAATATAGCATAAGCACCCGGGAACATATCAACAAAATCAATGTTACCCATGACACGATCAAGCTTCTTTAGAGTACCTCCTTTACCTTTCGGCTTTTGGTTCCAAGTGTATTGCAGGCCCGAACTATTGATATCTATAACTTCAATATGCTTGACGCAATCCTTGAGTCACACATGGCACAATTCATAGAAGAAGAACCTGTCAAACTGTCTTCCATATTTAAAGCAACGTTGAAATCACCTAAGAGGATCCATGGCTTTCCACGAACCACAGTTTTATGGAAACCAAGATCCGTCCAAAGATGACGCATCTCCCTAAGATCAGCCTTATGAATAAGCTTCGTGTGAACAGCTTGAGACGTTTGAGAAATGATCAACGCATCCACCACATCCTTATTCCACCCAAGAATGATTCTACAGCCCTTTGAACATAGACTAGCATTAGAAGACCACTCCCAACTACGAAAAACTTTAGAACACACGCTGGATAGGGGCGAGAGATTCACGTGAAACTCTAAAATAGCACACACACTTAGATTGTTCTTATTAACCACCTGCCGAACCTCCGATTGTTTAGGGCGCGGTTCAAACCCCTTATATTCCAAGAAGCGATACTAAACATCTAAACCCTCTTGTGAGGGAGTGATTAGGGCTTTTAAAACTGTGATTTTCATTTGTACCTTTGCTAGACTCACCTGCTTCATTTCTGTTAACCACCTCATCATGGCTTTTCAACGCATCAAAGTGATCCTTAAGTATGACAACATTAAGCTCATCTTTAGAATTGCTTTGTTTTTTCATGTTCCAAACATATTTAGGTTGCGGCTTGTTAAACACCATTTCTTTGTTGCGTATTCTCATTCTTCTTTCCTTTCTTTTTCCTGTTTTGAACCATGGTAAAACCATCTTCCTGAGGAACAGTAGTAGTAACCGGGATTTCCACCACCCTTTTAGGGCACAAATCAGAAACATGCCCAAAAACATGGCAATCATTACACCGTGGAGGTTTCCACTCATATTCCACCCGCATTCGTTCAATAGTATGCCCCCTCACCCTCTATTATTGGAACAGCCATTTTAACTTCCTGTGTAAGCTCTTTTTCAGCCGTGACCTCAATAAGAGCACGAGCAAACCCTATTCTACCCCATGGTTCCGTACACATGGAGCTTGTAAAAGCATCCAGCATAACAGGTTTGCCAATTTGCGATGCAATAAGGCTCAGCCCATCCTCCGAGTATGCCATAATAGGAACCTTATGTATCTTAACCCAAACAAGCACTTTCGTAACCACATCTTTTGACAAATTTATGTTTGGGGACCATTTGGTTAAGATAAGAGGCTAATTGCGAATCAACCATGGCCCTTGTTCTAGCACCTGTTCTAATCCCGTAATTGAAGAGAACTTGAAATAAAAGACATCATCGTCATCTTTGATAACTTTTTGAAAACCAAACTTAGCCCATGTGTTTGTCACATAATTCTGCACCAATGGAAACGCCACTCTTTTACCAACAAAAAATCCCACAAGAGAGTTTGCAAACTTGTTTTGCGCAGCCATAACATTCTCTACTGGTAGGACAAAGTCCGTATTCTCCACCTTATCCTCATTAAACAGTGTCCTAAAATTCAGTTTAGGGTTTGGTTTAGAAGCCGCGACAACATTCACAAAAGACTTGGTTCCCATGCATGACGTAGCATCTTTGACATTAGTCGAGTTCCATATGCTATCATCATATGCAGGTTCTGTACCAATAGACGGTTCTATTATACCTCATTCCTTAACAGGTTGTGGCTGATTACCATTGCCCATTAACACATCATTACTAATAATATCATTCAAAGGTTTTGTAAATGTAACATTGCGTATAGGCATTCTGATCTTACCTTCGATATTACGAACTTTAGAAGCCAAATTAGTCTCATTAGATGATGACGACTTAAGAGCAGACTTTAGCATACCAGTAGTATCCATCTCTCAAACCCCACCTCCACAAAAACGAAATCCAAGCAGCAACGACAACGATTAGGAGAAGAAGAAGAAAACCCTAATGAATTAGGGTTTTAGCGATAAGGGAGAAAGAATCCTAACCGACGTCCATCATAGAAACAGCAAATATATCAATGAAGCATAAATATAGAAACACAAGGAATTTGTATCGTTGAGAAAACGCCACTTCCATTTGCCTAGAAGCCCCATGTTTTTTGCTTTAAGGCTTCCGACCCTTAAACCTCCATCTTTTTTATGAGAATGAACTTTTTGCCATTTGACCCATATCATTTTCTTCTCGTTGTTTTTATATCCACATAATAACGTCTTCTAATTGTTTCAAGATGAGAAATGACTGACTTAAGCGCTCTAAAAGTGGATAGGTAATAAAGAGGAAGACTCCCTAATACTGATTTCACAAGTGTAATCCTTCCTCTAATAGAAAGAAGCTTACTTTTTCATGTAGCGAGTCTTTTTTAGAGTTGTCGATCACTTCATTCCAAGCTTTGACCTTTTTTAAGTTTCTTCCAACAGGTAGGCCTAAATAAGTGAATGGGCATAAATCATGAGAACGTTTATTGCTCTTGCAACATTCGATACATCTTCAAGAGGAATCTTGATACTGAATAACCTGCTTTTGTCAAAGCTGATTTTCAAACCTGATACATCAAGGAAACAATCAAGGATATGAACCAGGTGGAGGGCGTTTGATTTTTACCATTTGCCAAAAAATAGTGCGTCATATGCGTATTGGAGGAGAGAAATATTAGCACCATCATCGGCAAGATAAAAACTCCTAAAAATTCCTTTATTGCAAGCCTCAATAAACATTACTTGTAAGGCCTCCGCAACAATAAGAAAAAGAAGGGGGGAGAGCGGGCCGCCTTGCCTTTAACCCCGCTCCATCTTAAATTCTTTCGAAGGGTATCCATTTATAAGCATCGAGACCGACGCCGAAGAAAGACGGGAGCCGATCCATTGGCACCATTTAGGTCCAAAGTTCATTTGTGTCATAACATCCAACAGAAAGTCTCAATTTACAATGTCGAACGCCCTTTCAAAATCAACTTTAAAAAGAAGCATATTCATTCCCGCTTTCTTGGCAAAATTAACTATTTCATTAGCGATCAAACTTCCATCCAAGATTTGTCTTCCTAATAAAAATGCAGTCTAATTGGGACTAATCAGATTAGGAATAACCCGACTAAGCCTTAAAGCAAGTAACTTTATAAGACTTTATACATGCACCCAATGAGACTTATAGGGCGATAGTCGCTTACATCAATAGGATCTGAATTTTTCAGAACAAGGACTATGAATGAAGCATTGCAACCTCTCGTCAATCTGCCATGGGCTTTGAAGTAATTTATAAAATAAAAAAATCAAATTTTATAACATTCCAATACCTCTTAATGAACTTAAAGTTCAAACCATTTAGACTAGAGCTACTACAATCTCACGCGGCTGCTTTGACTTCATCCATGGTAAAGGCACATTGTAGCATTGTCACATCCTTTCAGTTCACTTGTATTATTTTCTCTTCGATAAAGACAACTCAGTTGCATGATGATCCAAGCTCAACGGAATTTTATTTCAAGGATTAATCACATCTCTAGACATGTAACGTCCATCGTCCATGTTAAGTGGTTTCTCTTAAGGCTTGGAAAAATATACCAAACGTGAAACACAATAAAATTTACCATAATTTGAGATATTAAGGTAGCGTTTAGTTGTTTTTTTTAGATTCCTTGAAAAGGCATTGGTTTTTCTTTTTAAAAAAAAGGTTACGAATTTTAAAAACCCATTTAGATGGAGTTATATTTTTTCATTTTGAAAAGATGATCTTAGATTGTGACGGTGAGCGGCAACGGCGAAGATGAAAGGTTGAGGTGTTACGGGTGATGATTAGGGTTAAAATATGATACTTGAATGGTAGATAGAAAAATCTCATTTTTTAGAGAGAAAAAAATAGAGAAAAATTAATTAATGTTTTCTATTTTTCCATTTATAATTGTGAAAAATTCACTTTTCTTGAAAATTATTGAAAAAAAATGTCTAAACAACTTTTCTATTTTTCTATTTTTTTAATAAGAAAATAAATTCATAGAAGAATACGATACTTTTCACCAACTAAACACTCTAAAAAAATTTTGGAATATTTTTAAAATAAGGTTAGTTGTGCGATTAAAGATTAATACAATTTAATTTTTATAAAATAAACATTTGTGATTATATTTGTCAACAGAGGCACACGTAGTTTATGTCCAATGCATTTATTATTGTTTTGTTAAATTAAGAACCATTTAGTACATTATTTTCTCCAATACATTGGACCATACAAACAGAATGCTAAGTTCACATGATCCACGAGTTGCAGTTCTTCCATCCTCACAGCTGCAATTCGATCTATACAGCACAAGACTGCAATGCCAAGTTACTATAGTTTAGAAGCACAAAACATGGTTTTACTCAATGCGACTGCAGCTTTAGACTCAGAGGGTTGGCCCAAATGTTTCCTGATAAAATCACCAGCCAACATGAGCTTTCTAAGGTCCACATTGGTCTTCACACCTAGCCCATTAAGCATATATACAACATCCTCTGTGGCTACATTACCAGTAGCGCCTTTGGCATATGGGCAACCACCAAGACCCGACACAGACGAATCCACCACACTGATCCCCATCTGTTTTGGATAACAAAAAGAAAGAATACAACACGTTTACTTCACTTCAAATGATGCACACAGCACATAGAATTTTTGTACTCAATTACACAGATATTACAACCAATGTAGTACATATAAGATGACACAAATGCCGTTATAGACTCATCTTTCTCGACTTTGATGTGGAATACTAGATGTGGCAGTTTAGATCCTTTATGTGTAAATACATGGTTTGTTTTTATTTTTATGTCAAACTGGAAAAAAATTAGCTTTGAAAATGCTATTGTACAGGAAGCCGTCACAAAGGGTATTTTTAAGGGAGTTTTGGTGGGAAAGGATGAGGTATGTGTTTCTCATCTTCAGTACGCTAACGACACAATATTTTTTGGGGAGTGGGATAGAGACAATGCACAAAACTTAATGTGTATTTTAAAATGTTTTGAGGAAGCTTCAGGGCTAAAAGTAAATTTGAATAAAAGTAGACTATATGAAGTGGGGGGTCTCGTCGGGGGAAGTGGGGGATATGGCGCGTCATATGTGTTGTAGTGTGGGGGAGTTTCCATTTATGTATTTGGGGCTTCCAATTGGCGCAAATATGAGACGAGTTACTACATGGAGACCCGTGGTCGAAAAGGTTAAGAAGCGACTATATGAATGGCGGGCTAAAACGATGTCATTTGGTGGAAGGTTGACGTTGATCAAATCGGTCCTCGGTAGTTTGCCGTTGTATTATTTCTCGATGTTCCGTGTGCCTTGCGTGATTAATCAACTTGAGAGTATTAGGAGAGATTTTTTTTTGTTGGGTCGGGTGAGTAAAAAAATGTCATGGGTCAAATGGGACAATGTGCTTTCTTCATATGGGTTGGGTGGTTTAAATATTGGTTCTTTAAGGGCTAAAAATTGGGCTTTAGTGGGAAAATGATGGAGGTTTTGGGTGGAATGTGATGCGCTTTAGGTTAAGGTGATTAGGAGTATTCATGGCAGTGACGAGGGTTTAACGGGTGGGGAGGGTTGTAGAGATAGTAATAACAGGGGGGTTTGGATCGATATAGTTAGGGTAGGCCAGGATATTGATGAAGTAGGTATTGAGTTTACATCATCTATTGTTAAGAAGGTTGGGAGTGGAAATAATACAGCTTTTTGGATAGATATGTGGGTAGGAAATCGTAGATTATGTGATATTTTCCCTAGGTTATTCCATTTAGATAGGTGTCAGGAGGCTAGGGTGGCGGATAGGGGTGTTTGGGTCAATGGGGTATGGACATGGATATGGGATTGGGTGAGGGAACCATAAGGTAGGGGCTGTGGGGATTTAGAGCAGATGCTTAGGATTTTAAATGATATTTAATTTTTCGCTTGATTGTAGGGATTGTTGAAGATGGACCTTGAGTGAAGACAACATGTTTACTGTTAAATCTCTTGCAAGAGTGGTGGACGAGAAGCGGCTTCAATCGGATCAACTGGGCCAGGAGACAGTGTGGAATAAACTTGCTCCGAAGAAAGTGAATGTTTTCGTGTGGCGAGTTTTGAAAGGAAGACTACCGGTCCTGTTGGAACAGAATTGGAGTTGATACTGCTAGGTATAAACTTAACACTGCCAGTATTAAGTTAGTACTGTCAGGCATATCTTAATACTGCCGGGTAAAGTTAATACGACTGGGCTTAAAGTTAGTACTGTTAGGCTAAAATTAGTACTGGTGGGTGATCGTTAATACTGTTTGAGACATAACAGAATTTCCTTAATTAAATATAGCCGTTGTGAAATTTCCGCCAACTACTTCGCCTATAGGTTTGACTAATTTGGAGAATTCATGATATTTCTATAAACTCACAAGCTTTCTTCAAGATAAGAACAAATTTCATTCAGTCGGTCAAATCAAACCCTAAGCGCACTCTACATAATCTCAATTAACTTTTCCAAGCTCACACTCTCATATACAAACAAATCCCAGAACCCTAATCAAACTTCTCTTCGTCAAATGGCGAATTTAAATTTCTGCAACAAGCACAACATGGTTGCCTACTTACAGAAGTCAGAAGGAAGTGAAGGATTTTATCAGATAATTGATTTTCTCACTACAAGTCACATTAAGCATGCCCTTACTGAAAGTCCAACTATCTATGTCTCTCTCATAGAACATTTTTGGCAAACTGCTTCTGCAAGCACACTTGAGAATGGAGACATGGAAATCACTGCTACAATAGATGGGAAAGTCAAGGTTGTTTCTGAGCCATCTATTAGAAGACACCTCAAGTTAGAAGATTCTAATGGTATTAGCACTTTGCCTACTTCTAAAATTTTTGAGCAACTTGCTCTAATGGTGTCCAATTCTGATAACTTAACTTTTCAAAAGGGACACTTTTTCCCTCAGTGGAAATTTTTGATTCATATCATCCTTCACTGCTTAAGTTCTAAGAAAACAACTTGGGAACAATTTAGTAGCAATATAGCAACTGTTATCATTTGCTTGGCCACAAACAGAACCTTTAATTTTTCCAAATTGATTTTTGATGCCATGGTGAAAAACTTGGATAGTAAGACAAAAATTTTAATGTATCTAAGATTTATACAATTCTTTTTGAACAAGCACAAGAAATTACTTCTACCTCATAACAAACTTTATATTGCTCATACCCTTACACAAAAACTGTTTAGCAATATGAAAAGAGCTTCCAAGGGATATACTGGGGTGGACACTCTATTGTTTCAAACAATGCTTGTTCAGGGTCAGATTTTACAGGGTGAATGATCAACAATCCCAGTTGAGTCCCATCACACACCCACCCATCAGTGCTCCATCCACCTCACAACCACCAACTTCACCACCATCTATGCAAACAACCCATGTGACAGAAAAGGCTGCTAACATGCCCCATGATTCACATCTCCCAGGAGGTCACACCTGGAAGTGATGAGGGTAGTATGACACTTAATAAATTGACGGTTCTATGTACACAAGTCAACAAAAGTGGCGAGCTTGGAGGCAGATTTGAAGCAAACTAAAAAGGTATATGGTAATGCTTACACTAAGCTCATCATGAAAGTGAAGAAATTGAAGTACAAAGTAAAGTCAAGCAAAGCTAGAAGAAGAGCCAAAATTGTAACTTCTGATGATGAAGATAATCAAGAGGATCCTTCCAAACAGGGGAGGAAGATTGCTCAGATTGATGAAGATAAGGGAATTACTCTAATACAGATGAGAGCACAGACTCAAGGGAGGCATGAACATGATTTTGAGAACCTGATTTTGAGTTTACTACTCCTGAAGAAGATTATACTGCTGAGCCTGATATTAGTACTATTAATGTACCAGTTAGTACTGCTGGTGCAGAAGTTAGTACTGCTAGCTCTGAAGTTAGAACTGCTGCTGCTGAAAGTTAGAAAGTTTGGTATACATCACAAGTGCAGCAAAAAGAAAAGATAAAGGCAAAGCTATTATGAAAGAAGATGAAACAACTTAGGTTGGAAGAAGCTCTGAGATTGCAAAAACAACTTGATGAAGAAGAAAGGCAAAGGATAGCCAGAGTTCAAGAAGAAGCTAGCACTTTCAATACTGAAGAATGGGATAACATTCAGGCTCAAATTGAAGCTGATGAAGAGTTAGCACAAAGGCTACAAGCACAAGAAAGAGAAGGATATTCTAAAGCTGACAAGGCAAGATTACTTGTAGAACTTATCAATGAAAGAAAGAGAAAATTTGCCCAGCTCTTGAACAAAGAAGGAACAAGCCCATGACTCAAACTCAACAAAGAACATACATGTGTAATTACATCAAGCATATGGGAAGTCACACTCTACAACAATTGAAGAAACTTTCCTTTGATGAGATCAAGGAGTTATTTGAGACCACAATGAAGAGGATAAATACTTTTACTCCAATGGAGGGTGATGATACAGTTCCTAAAGTTGTAGCTGGAAGCTCAAAGAGAGATGCTGAACAAGAACTTAATCAATAAAGTTTAAAAAGACAAAAGATAGAAGAAGGCTCAGAACCAACTGAAGAATCAAAAGATGAATTGTCTCAAGAACAACTACAACAGCTAATGATCATAGTTTCCAGAAGAAGGGATGAATGTTGTAAATCATACCAACCAAATAACCTCCAATCATTGACCGGGAAGATTTACAAACACTGAAGACTCAAGAATGTATTGGAAGATCATCAGAGTAGGTAATCACACAGAGGTATATCAGATCTTTGAAGATATGCTAAAGAATTTTGACAGGGATGATCTAGTCACTATGAATCTTGTTCACTAAAAGATTTCAACTCAACAGTATTAAGAATAAAGGAAAGAGAACTTTGGTAGAGTTGAGAGATTAAATTTGAACCAGGATGAAAATGATACTTATGGAAGCTCAAATATATGCATGATCTTTTGAATGGAAGTTATATGATACATTGGGTGTTTGTTCATCATTCTACAGAGAGAGGACATGATTGTTTTCATATTGCTGGGTTGAGAAAGATATTCCACTGACAAGAGCTCGTTATGACTTTGATGTTGTGTAAACAAGCTGCAGTGATGATATTCAGTGATGACAGATGAGCTTTAGAAAAATCTTCATACTAAGCAAAACATATCAAGACAGTAAATGTTAGGAAGCATCACGACATATGTTTGGCGAGAGACGCTGAAAACTGGAGTGAGCGTGAATAGAGTAGATTGCCGATCGACGGCGCGTGAGACGTGTTGCGCGTGGATTGTTGGGAGCGTAAGGTGTCGAGACAAAGTTTGTACGCTAGTTCAACTGTAGTACTATCTTCAATCTGCCAAGAGAAGACTTAGTAAACTGTTAAAGCTGAGTTAGTACTATAATGCCCGTACAAATTGGTAGGATACTGAGTTTGACTAACTGGCCATTTATTTATAAGGGGGGGTTTGGGTTAGAGAGAGAGAGTGTTATATTGCTAAAGTGAGTATGCATGATTATATTAGAAATAGATATCAATGATCACCTTGAAGCGTTTGTAACCCCATTTAGGGTTTTCCTTAGTGTATAAAAGAAACCCTAAGGCATAGATCTAATATAATTTCCATATTAGTGAGTGAGCCACTCTCGAGAGTTGGCATAGCAAATCATAGTTGGTATTCATATCTATTTTGTAACTCAAAAATAGTATTCAATATATGAAATTTTAGTAAATCTGTTTTTTTACTGGTTCATTGTTTTTTCTTACTATTGCTAACGAGATTCCGCATAGTTTGTGATATTCTCATTCTAGTTTCTACTATGTTTTGTCTTAATCTATCCAATACAAATAAGCTTTAACAAGCTAAGTAAGATAATGGCAAAAGGATCAACAATCCTTAACCAGAGCTTGATAAAAAACAAATAAAAAGAAAAGATAAATAAAAAAAAGTAAAAAAAAAAATAAAATAAAAAAAAAAATAAAAATAAAAAAAAAATAATAAAATAAGAGAGGTATTATCTTACATACTCTTTATGTCGTTGTTGTTAATAATGTGGAAACAATCAATCATGCCAATGTTATTAATGCGACATGGCTGCGAGAGTGGGAGAAAGTTTTTAATTTGATAAAGTTTGTAGGGTGGACGTTTTACTATAAGCGATTATTTAGACTAATGGTTCTGGTTCAACAAACCAAGGAAAATCAAATCGCTGTGGCAAGTAGTATATTTGGGTGACTCCGCTATTCCTTTGGAAAGAGCGCAATAATCGGGTCTTTTGCGCACAAAATAGCAAGACACAAACAAGATTTTATCAAGAGATTTCAATTGAAAGACTTTTCAATATGCTTCCAGCGATCGGAACCAAGTATTGCTTGGTGCTGGCAACAAAGGCTTCGTGAACCTTCAGATGCAAGTCAAAAATTTAAATGCAGCTGTGTAGTAGCCGATTTGTGTTTTCATGTTGGAATATCAAGACGTGGCAGGCAAAATAAATATCTGCAGGTGTTGGTGCTGAGTTGTGGTCTGCAATATGGGTGTTTGGTTCCACGGTCTGATATTGGGTTGTTTGGTTTAAGGTATGCATCTTTTTCCTTTTATAAAGTGGGCTTCAGTCTGCTGTCATTGGATGGAGCTGTAAGTGTACGTCTTGAATATATGGCTGTGTTAGCTACATTATTCTTTTGTTGGCTTGGAGAATAACATGTGGGCAGTGTTTGTCCTTGGTTATGTGGTGATATCATGTTCTAGTTTGTGACAGTTGGTAAAGTCTAAGTTTAGTAGTCATTTTCTTGTCTTTTGGGTCCTTTCTCTCATTTAATTTGCTTGATTATTTGAGGTGGAATGCCATTTCTTTGTACTTTTGTCTCTATTATTGGTTTATAAAATTCTTGCCTTTCAAAAAAAAATCATATTATTCCTAGATTTAGATTACTTATAAATAGTAGAGTTCTTGTGATTATAATTAACACATTTATAAAGAATATAATGAACTGATCTGACGCAACTATTTACCTCCGCAACCTGACCCACCCCATCTTGCCACCTTTACAACATTTTTGAATAAAACACACTTTTTCGAGAGAAATTGAAGGTTAAAGAGTCTTACTTGGAGTGATATAAGAATATTTGAAAGGGCTTGGCCGTAGGTATCATGAAAATGTACAGCAAGCTTCTCTAGAGGGACAACATTTTTTACAGCCTCAATCATAGGAATAACAGTACCTGAGCATAACATATAGAAAGAAAATATAGTCAAACAAAACATACTATAAGTAAACAATAAACTTGTCAGCGTAGCAACAACGACTATTGACTCATAATTACTCTTAAAAGCAAAAGCAGCTTATAACTTGCAAGATAATGCACAGCTTCTAATTCTTGAAATTATATCAAACTTATAGACGAGTCAAATCAAGAAACAGAATGTAGTAATAATTCTATTAGGTATAAAAAATAACAATGGTAGACTAAAGCACATGATAGATATGGTATTTTAGAAGAAAACGATGGTTAACTTTGATATTTATATTTTTTCCATATAGGAATGCTACGACCCAGGTCTCATCAAACCGTGGCATAAGCCATAGCGGGAATCGATTCAAACACTAATTGGAAATTGAAGGAGTGGCCAACCAAACTTATTGTAAACTTTGAGATTTGTATCTGGCCCTCTGGGTTTGCACCCAACCAGTGTTGTAAATATCGGCCTTGGCGGCCGATATATCACTATATCGCTTATCGGTGGTCAACCGATACGTTTTTTCACTTATCGGTAAAAAATCGGTTTTGGTCAAAATCGGTCAAAAATCGGTCAAAATCGGTCAAAATCGGCCGATTTTTGGGTTTTTTTTTTTTTTTTTTTTTTTTTTTTTTTTTTTTATTCTGATTTTCTTGATCGTGATTTAATAAAAGTATACAAAACTGAATTAAAACCACACATAATGTATATTTTACAACATATACATAAGATATATAGTTAAAAATAATAAGAATATTAAAAAACTTATTAAATATATATATATTTTGCAAAATTCCTTTATAATTTAGGGTCTCCGCCGAGAAACCGATATATCGCCGCCAAGACCGTTATATCGCTTAAAGGGGGTCGACCGCCGAGGTACCGCCGAGCGATATTTACAACACTGCACCCAACAATAACCATTTGTACAAATATGCAGCTATATATGATTTTACTTCAGAAAAAACTGCAGAAAATGCTACTCTTAAATGATATTAATCTCTTACTATTTTCCACATAATATTGGCTGGATGGTTTATAGTCCTCTTCCAAGTAGATTTAATTCTTATTTTGGAGCCACAATAGTGAGGCGCCAAATTGCCAAAGGCACCAATAAAGCCAATAAAGCGCCGCTTGCATTAAGGGTCCCGATGCGATAACCTTACTGCCTCGACTCGCCTCACACCTCATGCATTAGAAGGCGCGCTTTTTTAACACAGATTTAGACCCAAAATAAAATTTAGTGATTTAACAAAGTAGCTGAGACATACATTCGTCATCGATATGTCAATTAGTGTTGGTACAAAACATGTATAACGCGATTTCATTAAGAAATTGTCAATAGAGTGTAAAGTTGGAAAACATTTTATGTAAATATAACTATATCAACTTTAAATTAAGTTTGGGAAGACGATAATCTAGTAAAACAAAACGTGAATACTAAAAGAATAGTCATGTACTAAATAGGTGTGAGAGCGTACCAGGAGTACCAACTCCTATTGTATCACCAAGGGAAATCTCAGCACACCCCATTTTTATTAGTTCTTTGGCAACATATGCTACTTTGGATGGATGCACTGCTCCTTCCATTGGACATCCCACAACACATGATATATACCTGGCAAAGGATATATTAATTAGTCTGCAAGGTTCAGAATGAAAGAAAACAAGCAAATATATTGAACATAGATGAGCTCCAACTTACTTGTTCGACAATAGACACCAATAAAAAACTATATATATATCTTAAGAGAGAACATACACTAAGAGAAGGTGGGAATTACGACCCATTTACTTATTAAAATGGGTCCATTTTGGTTCTGTTTTATCCCTTACAGGTCAAAGGGGTAAGAATATAGATTAATAATAAACGCGTCAGATGTGTCAAAGTGCTCAAAGCTTGGTTCTGAAAACTGGAAGTGGCTACAGTGGTAGAGGTTGGAAGAGCCGGCAAGTCATGGCTGGGGTTTATAGGGTTTTGGAAGTCATGTGTAGGTATTTGGTTTTCAGCTCTATCTTGAGGCATGTCTCGGGCAGGTATTTAATTTTTTAAGGGAGTCCCATCATTCATGTAATCATGTTTTATTTCATTCATATTAGTTTGCGGGGGCACCATCCCTTTTACCCAATAAAAGATTTCAAACAATTATACGATTATCGAATTAATACGATTTCTGTAATCATAGTTCACAATTGACATACTAACTATCTACAAAAAACTGTAAGATTTTGACAATAAGTGTTCCACACCTAACCTGACCCAGCCAATTTTGATCCGCATCAATAGTTGCCCTTTATCCAACCCACTCATTTTCCACATTTAAGTAAGACCCGATAAACAAAAAGCAACACAAGCTAGAAGAAATACCCGCGTACAGGGATGGAGTGTCTTTCAGCAGCAGAAGCAACATCACGGTAGCGGGAAAGACTTTCACCTATACTGCAGTTAATATTTGACCGTGAAAAGGACTCGGAAGCTGCAGCAAACACTGCAACTTCCTTCACGCCAGCTGCAAGAGCTGCCTCTAACCCCTGGACAACAGGAAAATAAGTGAGACCCAGTTTTTCTTAAACTTGTGCCACTAGTACAATGATATATTAAAAATTGGCGAAAGAGACAACTTACCTTTAGATTTGGAGTGAGCACAGGAAATCTAGCACCGCTAATACTTTTAGTAGCTTCAATTACATCTTTTGCATCTGCCAACTGCAATTTTGAGCTCCATAATTTACTATGTATTTTTGGATGCAAAAGTACTGAATTTTATCTAGAGATACACGTACTGATTATGACCACCAGAAGACAACACACACACGTCACAACTACACAAGTACAGTTAGAGACCTTGGAAAAGAGATACAAACAAGCCATAATACCTGTGGTACCCATTTTGGGGAAACAAAACTAGTAGCTTCAACAACCTCCAGTCCTGAATCAACCAGCAATTTGATCAGTTCAACTTTTACAGCAGTTGGTACGATATCCTTCTCGTTTTGCAGTCCATCCCTTGGACCAACTTCCACTATCTTCACATATCTCGGAATGTTTCCTAGTAACTGTATTATTAGTTATACATCAGGAAGTTGAACTTAACACAGACAATACCAATGTAACTTCTCTATTTTCTACACCCTCTTTTTATAGAAAAGGAACAATTATCCGAGGAAATTCAAAGATATTAGAGAGAATTTAAAAAGGTTTTCTGGAGTGAGCAAATTACCGATATGAAAATCCAGAGAGAAAACTATGATTCGAGATAAACAGGCTGGTAATCAACTACCGGTGGCAAATTTGACCTGTTTACTTATAGGTGGGTCTATTTAGATTGTGCTTGAACTCAAACGGGTGAAATAAAAAAAAATTAGGTAAAAGGGAAACAGGTCAAACAGGTTGAAATCGCTCAATGTCTACTTCTAATGCATACAACCTCCAACTTTGTTTGATAACTTAGGTTATGATGGATTATTTTTCTAATCATAATTGCTCTATTAAATAGTTTTAATAAAAAATTGAACAAGGAAGATGGTTAACCCACCTGCCCAATTTCAACCTGTACAAAACAGTTCAAACCCGCACCTGTCTTAAACAGTTAACCAACCCACCAGACGGACACATGTTACCAACTTTAAAAGACATTATAAGCATCACAATTTGATTGTACCTTATGTTGTGAATTTATTGTACTACTATCAGTGTAGCGAGTGCTGTAGTGACAATTCGACATGCATATATATGGACGTAGAGAACCACCAGTACGTGATTGATGTCTGAACTGTTGTGGATACATCCTTGTTGGTATATTTAATGAGAATGGCTCTCTAGTAGAGACATCACTACAAAGAACAAAAGGGAGATCTCGATAAGACAATGAAATCTATTACACTTCCCTAAAATCCATCAACAAATGTTAAACGCATACCAGCTGAAAAGTAAGATAAAGAAAATGCATGACTATTGGATGAGCCAATTTGAGCACGCATATACTTACATTTGAGTCCTTTTAGATGTTACATGGTGGTTGCTTTCGACTGCATCCACACCCGTACTCGTATGCTTTTCAGAGGCTATTCGCATCAAAGAGCTTAGGAAAGTAGGATTATATGTGGGATTCATCAAAGATTTCCTCTTTGTATAACTACCAAGGACTTTAGATGATAACATTGAATATACAAAAACTTATATCAAATAGGCCACTCAACTTCTCTTCCGATTTACCTGAAGTCTGACAGAAAGAAAAAAACGCATCAGAGTGAACTGTAGCATATATAAGCTCACAAAAGAATTTGAAAAATGAAGCAAAAAAGACATACAACAAAATGACAAATAGCGACGAAAGATAATATCATATACTCTACGCTGCCTGATAGTTACGAAATGACAAGGCCTTTCTTAGAAATTGAAAAAACAATAGTATCAACACCTATGTAAGTATCCTAAATATGAGTCATTTGACTACAAGTTCAAAGTCTAAGCTGGAAGCATTGGTTTTTAGCTTTTAATTGCACAATTCCACTAAATGTTCAGCTCCCACGCATGTCTGGATCCTCCTCAAGTTAGGACATTGGCGATGAAACAGAATGCGTGATCGACATATGTCCATCACTGCACTAGTGAATCAACAACATCAACAAAATCACAAACCCACTGATGTGCGGGGTACGGTGAAGTGGTATGATGTAGACATTCGTCACCCTACACTATTTAATACCTGACGCGAGTATTATAGAAGTTGTTACACACATCTTCAAGTAACTAAAGTACAACTTGATGTGTTATAAGAAAAGATAGTGCCAATTGGGGCATTGCTCCAGTGGTACAAACGTCCAGTTGACCGGTCAAGGGAGGGCTTTTGGAGAAATAGTTCAATCCCAACTCATCACCCAAAAGGGGTGCACTAGCGAGGGTTTTCCCGTCAATTTAAACAGAGGCGGAGATTACCCGGTGCGAGTGGGGCGGCTGCACAGGGCCTCCAAAATTAAAGGGCCTCACAATCTAAACATTTATAGTTACGTTTGTGTATTTATGCTATACATCCGAATGAATCTTGTTTGAAATATCATTAATTAAATACAACCCCTCTTAGCACAATAAATAAAACGTAAGGAGCCTCATTATAACAAAATTGTTAGTATTAATGAACACCTTTTACACACCCTTAAGTTTTATTGGTCACTTAATGGTTTGATGGGGCCCCTTTTTAATTATCGCCCAGGGCCTCCAAATTCATTAGCCGGCCCTGAATTTAAACCTTTTGGGAGAGATAATAAAGATAGAAACATGTTGTTCATTGATTAATCATGTACTCAAAACGTAATGATTCAAAGAACATAGTAACTCCAACATGCATGTTATGTACAATGATTCTAAAATTAATATACAAGTTTAGATTATTATTACCTCAATTAAAGCGTTGATCGAAAGATTTTGATCAGGCTGGGAGTGACGATGATGATGCCCAATTTGTCTTACCAGGCAGGCAGGAAGGAAGGAACACATGTCAAATATTCATTTTACTAAGTTTAATACTGTAATAAATAAATAAAAATGCCTATGTGGACAAATGTTGTGTTCTAGATAAAATTAAAATGTTACATGGAGTTATGTCCTCATCTTTATCTAAAGACAAATACTTCCACCATCAAAACAAAATTAGTTATCAAGTACCTCCAAACTAAGGATGAGAAAATAAAAAAGTGACTATAATCAAACATTAGAGAGATATTTATGTAGTTATCAAGTACTTCCAAACTTGAGAAGAAATCTAAGGATGAGAAAATAAAAAAGTGACTATAATCAAACATTAGAGAGGTATTTATGTATCTTCAGTTTTCTTAAATACATTTTAATATATATTTTAGCTTAAAAATAGATACTTATACATATATTAAATACATTTCATTAAGTTGAACGATAATATGTGGCTAGTAGCCTAGTACTATTTTGCATCGCTTTCACTTTAACAAGAATTTCGAAACTAACTGGAATACATATAAATAAATAAAAGTACATCTAATTCAAGCTGATGTTTATCATTTGAATGGTTAGAGTTATTTCTCATCATTTTTATTTTTATTTTTTTTCTCAATAAATCTTTACTCGATACTTATTTGCATTTCAAATTAATTATTAATATTTTCTTTTGGTTCATTTTGAATTAGTTGTCTATTATTGAAAGTAGATAATAAATACTAATTGAGATTACCGTATTAACCTTACTTGAAATGTTGTATTTATTAACTTTCAAGAAAACATGATTATTTAGTTAAGATAAAATTGTCATTTTACAAAAAGAAAGAAAGAGAAATCAATACTCGGGGCCCGTTTGGTTTGTAGATGGGTTTAGGATTGAGATTTGGATTAGGATTTGAATTTAAGGTGGGAGATTTGGATTTGGATTTGGATTTGGATTAGGATTTGAATTTGGATTATAAAAAACGTAAAAAGCAAAGTAACAATTAAAATAAAACAATGTGTGGATGAGAATTCATGTCACGTGATTCTAGGTGGAAAAATGAGAACATAACTTCAAAACCTGACTACCCACTTGGATATTATGTAAAGCCAATAGTGAGACACCATCCCTATATTTAAAAGCCAGGATTGCAACCAAATGGCTTATTTCAACGTAATCCCCAAGCCCACAGTTCTAAACCCACATACCAAACTAGCCCTCATTATGTTTAATTTTAAATTGTACCTTTTATATATAACTATTTTAAGACGGATGGAGCAACTATATTTCTTGAATAAACAAAAATACTTGGTTGTATCGTACCAACATGAGTACGAGCATGGATAATTAATTTCTTGCATAGAAAAGGGTCGTGCAAGATTTTGTTGTTGATAAATTAATTGTCAGGAGAGATTTTGGTCGTGTGAGATTAGGTTTGTGTGAGATTTTGCCACTTTTTTGTATCTTTGAGATCTCATGACATTTTTAAATTTCGCATTTTCTTCATTTTTCGACTTTTCACTTAACCTTTTAAGTTAATTCCATCGTTTTGTGACACATCACATGAAATTCGACAATAAAACCTTAAAGACACATGTTTCTAAAGAATTTTCATTGGAAATAGTCAAAAAGTGTTTTGGAATATATGTTGTCAAAGTGTGCAAACAATGATTCTGCCATTCTTATTAACATATTCATCTTTATTACAATAGAAGCTAAAAATCAATCTTAATAGTGATTTTATGGTAAGTTACAATTCACATAATAATATGTAGATGTATGCGATGATTTGGAAGTTGGCGAATTTATAGAATTTGTTGTTAAAAGTAGTAGAAATGCTACATTGTACATGACACATGATTCACCAAATGAAAAATTTTCCTACTTATCAGCAAGTTCATGGTTTTGATCAATTTCCTTGAAAAATCATGTGCCTAAATGTAACACTAATATCAATCACACTCAAAGATGAGAATGAAATAAATCTAAAGAGAGAAAGAAGGTTTAGAGAGAGAAAGAGATGGGGAAAAAGGGAGGATGATTCTACTAGAAAGAAATGAGAACCAACACCCTCCCAAACATGCATGGGAGGGGTATTTATACCCTAAGGAGGTCGGACCCTAAATGGGTTATCCATGGGCCTTTCTTAGGCCGAAACTAAATGACTAATGTGCTTTAAGCCCGAAACCTAGTCCAATTAGCTTAGGTAATTCCCGTTTACAGAATTTAGACTATGCAAGGTTCGGAAATATTAATGACCATCACTTTACTAAAAACTAAAGCTTTGGTGAAAATGTTGACCAATTGGTAATCAGTCTTGACAAAATATGGTTCAATCGTACCATTTTCTACGTGTTCCTTGATGAAATGGTAGCGGATAGCGATGTGTTTGGTTCTGGAGTTTTAGACCGGGTTGCAGGATATGGCTATGGCTAATTTGGAATCACAATAGATAGGAATTTTGTTAATGTGAAAGTCATAATCCGTTAACTGTGTCCGCATCCAAAGAACTTGGGCACAGCAAGCGGATAGAGAAACATATTATGCCTTCACAGTTGACAACACTATACAGTCTTGCTTTTTCTAGGACCAGCCCACCAGCTTTTCGCCTAAGAATTGAGTTTCGCCAGAAGTACTCTTGAAGGAGTCCTGGCATCCCGCATGATCTGCATTCGAGAATCCAGTCAGTTCAAAACCATAATCTTTCGTATACTAAAGACCCATATTAACGTTTCTGGGAGATAAAGAAATATCCTTTTAACCTCCTTGAGGTGCTTCTTGGTTGGCTGAGCCAGGTATCGAGCACATAAACAAGTAGCATGTACAATGTCTGATTTGCTTGACGTAAGATACATTAGGGCACCTATCATGCTTCGATATTTCGTTGCATCGACTGGAGTCTCATTTTTGTCAAGATCAAGCTTATTTTTTGTCTCCATTGGGGTACCAGTGGGATCACAAGTTTCCATTCCATGTTTTTAAGGATTTCTAGCATGTAGTTATAATGGTTTATGAAGATGCCACCGTGGGGATTGGTTAACTTGTAAACCAAGGAAAAATGTCATTTCTCCCATCATCGACATAGACTTATGCCACTAAGATGTCATCGTCGAAGCGTCTTATAAACAGAGTTGGATCAATGGTTCCTTTGATGAAGTGATTATGTAGGAAAAACTTTGATAATTCGTCGTACCATGCCTTCGGTGCCTACTTTAACCCATAGAGTGCCTTCTTCAACTTGTAGACATGACTTGGATGATCAGCATCGATAAAACCTTCAGGTTGACACACGTACACATCTTCCTTTAACGAACCATGCAAGAAAGCAGTTTTCACGTCCATTTGAAATACGATGAACGATTTGTGTGCTATGTAAGCCAAAAATATCCTGATAGCTTTCATCCTAACAACCGAAGCGAAAGATTCTTCTAAATCTATTCCTTCCTCTTGACGGTATCCTCTCACAACCAGACGAGTTTTGTTTCTGATGATCGTGTTTTCTTCATCGAGCTTGTTTTTGAATAACCATTTCAGAGTAAGGGGTTTTATGTTGTTCGAAAGAGGAACTAACTCCTATACATCAATCCGTTTGAACTAGAGAAGCTCTTCTTGCATTGATTCAATCCATCCAGGGTCGGTCATAGCTTCTTTGACATTGCTTGGCTCTATAGTGCTCACAGACAATGCATAAATGCACATTTCGCCATCTGTGCGTAGCTGATTTCTTGTCAATACTAGTCGTGAGGGTTCTCATATCACTTTTTCCAAAGGGTGATCCTTAGTCCATTGATAGTCATGTTGGTACGGTTGATAAAACGTATGCATGTTCGATGGATCCATATACTGAGATGATGATTCAGCAGAACTTGTGGATGCTGGAGCAAATGGATTTACGAACGTATTCTCATCGAACATTGCATTTTGAATATTTTCAGCGACTGTTTCATATTGTAGTTGTGGTTGATTATCTTGTTGTTAAACATGTTGAGTTTGTGGTTGTAGCTCGTCAACATCCCGTGAAGTGTTTGAAATAGTTGGAGCTTGTGAAGATGAATTTGTTGGTGTCGGTGCAGAGTCTGCAGTTTTTGTAGATGCATTTGGAGTCTGAAGATTCTAAATCGCTGGAGCAGCATAAGCAGTTCTTAGAGCATCTGACGGTTGACCACCAATATAATCATCATACACTCTTCAAACAAGAGATCCAATTCACGTTCAGTTGGTTTTTGAGATGTTATTGATGACGAAGCATACGTTAGATCGAGTCCTGAACTAATGCATCCAGAAGTCATTCCTTGAAGCTCGGGTTTTAAACTACGTTATTCAAAAGCCATTCCTAGAGAAATTAGAAAACAACAAAGATGAGAATAAAAGAAATCTAAAGAGAGAAAGAGGGTTTAGAGAGAGAAAGAGGTGGAGAGAAAATGGAGGATGATTCTACTAGAAAGAAATGAGAACCAACACCCTCCCAAACATGCTTGGGAGAGGTATTTATACCCTAAGAAGGCCGGACCCTAAATGGGTTGTCTATGGGCCTTTTTTGGGCCGAAACTAAATTACTAATGGGCTTTAAGCCTGAAACCTAGGCCCAATTAGCTTAGGTAATTCTCGTTTATATAATTTAGACTATACAAGGTTCAAAAATATTAATGACCATCACTTTACTAAAAACTAAGGCTAACACTAAACATCCCGCCTATCCACATGTTCCTCACAATGTCCATTGTTTGAACTTTCGGTGATCATCTGTTACTTTTGAGACAGCAATGCGAGTTAGTTAATCGCAAGAAAAAGAGTTGGTAGTTTGCAAAAAAGCACTATGGTCGATGAGAGTTGCGGTCATACTAGAAAAAGGTTATGGGTAGTGTTTTTATAGCTCTAACTAGAAGAAAAACATTATGTGTGATCGTACATGTGATCGAGTTCGTTGGTTTTATTAAAAGTAACTTTAAATAACCTACTTTAGAATAGGATAATTAAGCGATCGTATCCACGAAGTGCTTATGATTAACGCAATGATTTCTATTTGATAAAACAAAAAACAGTAAATTCTTTGAATGGGGAAGATTGATTATAACTACTACTTTTAACTAACAAAACTGAATTGATTAAAACTAAGAAAACTTAATTTAAAGCAAGCAACAAAATTGAGATTGTAAAACCTAGGGGTGGGCATGGTGCGGGTTGGTGCGGTTTTTGACTAAAACCGAACCAAAACCACATTTGCGGTTTCTATAAAAGTAGAAACCGAAACCACGCGATTTTTGCGGTTTCGGTTTTTGTGGTTTTCGGTTTTAAATGTGGGTTTTGCGGGTTTTAACCCCACCGCACCACATTTAGCCAACTTTTAATTTTGGGCTTGAACCCAATGGTAATGTTGAGCTTAATGTAAACACATTATTATAACAATGCATATAACCAACTCAAATTAACTAAAAAAAGATGATAAGTTTCATAATTGATTAAATGCTCAAAGACTAAAAGCAACTGATTACAAGTATATAAGTTACATGTAAAGACGCAATTCAAAATTACATGCACCATTACGTGATTAATATAACCAAAAGTTTGAAAACATAACGATTCATCACTTGCTTGTTGTCTTCTTAGTCTTTGCACTAGTTCAAATCTTCATTCAATGGAGATTCGTAATATGATTTTTTTCCAGTTGGAAAAACCTCTACAAAAATATAATATAGTCAGTAGCAAAAAAAAGGTTAATGATCCATGCTGCAAGGAGGAAAAACCATACTCATGTTATAAAATATCTCATGTGCTACTCATATTTGATAACAGTAGCTATTGTAACAAACATTCAAAAAGTTCATTTAACAAACATATATGATAACAACAGGTATTGTGTGCAATTTTCCATTTATATATATTAAGCACATGAAATGTTTGATAAGAACAGGTATGCTTGCACCAGGGATCATTAACCAAAAATAAAATACTATATAGTTGAATACTTGAATATACAAACTCTTACCAAGTTTAATTTTAGCCAAATTATCCACAAGGTCTTCGAGTTGTTGGCCGTTAACTTGCATATCTTCAACATCAGCCGGTGTGGACCGTAACCAATCTTGAGTGCAAATTAAAGCTTCTGCGGTTTTTGGGGTAAGAGAGCTTCTAAACTTATCAATAACCCTACCACCGGTACTAAATGCCAACTCCGAGGCAACCGTGGAGATTGGTATTGCTAAAACATGCCTAGCTACTGGAGATAGTATAGGAAATTTCTCTTAATTTTGTTTCCACCAACCTAAGACATCAAATTTCTCATTCCTTCTTTCAGTCCCATCACGTAAATAGATATCAACTTCAGTACTCTTGATCCCTTCTCGTTTTTCCATATACTTTCCAAAACCACTCTTAATGTCTACTTTCAAGCGACTAGCACCACAAGTAGGGGTCGAAGATGAAGCAACGGGTGTGTTTTGATCCTTTTCCTTGACTAAAAGAGTGAGTTACCAAAGTACTACCCGACTGCCCCAAAGTTGATTTTTTAAAACTGAGTTTAGATTGTTTCTTCATATTTGTCACTTTTACACGCACCAGCGACGTCAGACATCTAAATTTTAAATGAGTACCCATGGTACTAGTACCATGCTTTCTCGACCCAGAAGCTAACCATGTTTTGCAATAAGGACATTGATGTTTCATAGCACCTTTTACGTACGTAAAATGATTCCATACAAATGATTTTCTATTATGAACTTCCGTGTCATCAACATCGACATTGATCATTGGTTCATCGACATCGATCACGGGTTCATCAACATGGATCACAAGTTCATCAACATCGACCACGAGTTCGTCCTCGTTTCCTACTTCCATCTACAAAAGAAACATAATAAATAACTATCGAAAGTTTTAGTAGCACAAAGCAACAAGCACACTGATGAATGATTAAAGCTAATGAGTGATCATTTATCATTTTATCTCATGCATTGTATCAACTATAAAGTTTATCCTTCTATGTAGCTAACTGTTGTGTTTGTGACTCCAATTAGTAAAAGAGGGGAACCATCACAA